>SJYA01001316.1:4931020-4996932 GCA_006410615.1 Neotragus moschatus | reverse complement strand
GGGGGGGGGCTCCAAAAACACTGCAAATGGTGATTGAAGCCATGAAATTGAAAGACAGTTCTTAGCAAGAAAGTTATGACCAACATTGATACCATATTAAAAAGCAGTGACATTACTTTGTCAACAAAGGTCCGTCCAGTTGAGGCTATGATTTTTCCAGTAGCCATGTATGGAAGTGAGAGTTGGACTATAAAGAAAGTTGAGCAGTGAAAAATTGATGCTTTTGCACTGTGGTGTTGGAGAAGACTCTTAAGAGTCCCTTGGACTACAAGGAGATCCAGCCAATCCATCCTGAAGTATATCAGTCCTGAGTGTTCATTGGAAGGACTGATGTTGAAGCTGAAATTCCAATATTTTGCCAGCTGATGTGAAGAGTTGACTCATGAAAAGACCCTGATGTTTGGAAAGATTGAAGGCAAGAGAAGGGGATGACAGAGGATAAGATAGATGGATGGTCTCATCAACTCAATGGACATGAGTTTGGTTAATCTCCAGGAGTTGGTGATGGACTGGGAGGCCTGACGAGCTATAGTCCATTGGGTCGCAAAGAGTCAGACATGACTGAGCAACTGAACTGAACTGTACTGAACCTTAAGAATATTATGCTATCCTACTGCCAAACTTATGTGAGACAAGTTTTATAGATTTTTGTTCAGACATATAGATTCATTTTCATGTTATATATTATACAAGTCAGTCTGGTTGCAGTATATCTGATTAATTGTTGATGAATACAGACCTAGTCAGTATTAACATGACTGAATATACTGTCTTTTGGAAATATTGTTCTCTTTTAATCTCAAATTTAGTTTTCCAGTAAGTTAAATACCTTCCATTTTGGCTTCCTCTACTGTGCTTGCTTATGGATAAATATTATAGTCCTCCTGCCAGGTGGTTGGTATTTGTAATGAAAATATTCATTGTGTACTGTCACTTCAGTACATTATATTAACTGATAACCCTGCATCACTTGGATGGCATCACTCACTCAATGGAGATTACTTTGAGCAAGCTCTGGGAGTTGGTCATGGACAGGGAAGCCTGGTGGGCTGCAGTCCATGGGGTAACAAAGAGTCAGACACGGCTGAGTGACTGAACTGAACTGGACTGAACTGGACTGTCACTTCAGTCGTGTCTGACTCTTTGTGACCCTATAGACTGTAACCCACCAGGCTCCTCTGTCCATATTTTTCAGGCAAGAATACTGGAATGGGTTGCCTTTCCTTTCTTCACGGTATCTTCCTGACCCAGGGATCAAACATTCCTCTGTTATGTCTCATGACTTTTCAGGCAGGTTCTTTACCAATTTCTTTCCTGGTAGCTCAGATGGTAAAGCGTCTGCCTACAATGCGGGAGACCCGGGTTTGATCCCTGGGTCAGAAAGATCCCCTGGAGAAGGAAATGGCAACCCACTCCAGTTTACTTGTCTGGAAAATCCCATGGACTGAAGAGCCTGGTAGGCTACAATCCATGGGGTCGCAAAGAGTCGGACAAGACTAAGTGAATTAACTTTCACTTTCTCTACCACTCGTGCCATATGGGAAGCCCTTGAGATCTGCAAAATTGAGCCTAAGGAGGTAGATATGGTGGTGAAGAAATAGGAATGTATTAGGCCTTATTACAAGCAACATATTTTACTCTGATAATATAGCATGATAGTTGGGTTTTTTTTTTTGCATAACTAAAACATTTAAAATTTCCTTCTATGTTCATGACTCTTCACTCCTCTGATATCATTCATTGGATACTTGATGAAGATGGCCCTTATCGAAATTAAAACATATATCTCAAACTTTGCATTATCTTTAAAAATGTAGTGAAAAAGCTTTTTCTTAAGTATGCAAGTGTAAATTTAACTCTTATTGGTCATGTTTGTGCCCTTTAAAAATTTGTTCATTTTTTTTTATTAGCCTGGAAGAATGATAAATTTAATTGATTCAGAAACATATATTGAATACAATTTTTTGAGTGTTGCTCTCTATACATTATATAAATCACTGACAGATACAATAGTAGTGCAATTACCATAGCCCCTGGAATATACCAGTATACCTACCTACTAGAAAGCTTTGTGTATTCTAAAACTCTATCAACATAGACACTGTCAGCATGGCAGGCTACCTGTGCAGAAATCATCCAGAGAGCTGAAGCAAGGTGACTGCAGGCAAAAGATATCTTTTTAAACAAACTCGCTGATAAAAAGCTTCAACAGCATGACATATCTCTGACATGCTGGGAAACAGCAGCTGACAGAGCAAACCAACATGTAACAATTGGTTTCAGGGGTGAAGATATAGGACCATAAACCAAATAAGGCTTGTGAACAGCTGCCAGGGTTGCAAATCAAAACCATTATACACCTATTCCATGCAGGGCCAACTTTTGGAACTAATAGTCCCCTTCCCTTTAGACTTTCATGAATGAAAGCAGCCATCAACAGGTGATCAGACAATAGGGAATATCATTTTATTTCTGAAAGAGAAGCTATCCATCATCTGGGAAGCTTTTGACTTTGTCCATTGTCCATTTCAATTTTGTATTCAAAATCATATCCTGAGCCATCTTTCAATATCTCTTGGTAAATAACAGCTTCAGTTGAGTGTCATTTCTTGTTCTCATATCAATGGTAGAGAACTTTCAAATATTTCCTATACTGTGAGTAACTGAGGTACTCTTCATTCTGCCTGTCTTGATTGGCAAATGTGAATAAGCATCTTGTCAGATTATGAGGAGACCAGTTATACAAAAACTTGTGAAAATGTTTCCTTCATCTTGGCTACTGTAAAACAAAGCAGATAACATAAAAAGCTTCACAAGGCTGTATACTGAAAACAATAAACCATTAGCACTGCAGGAATGAGTTTTAATAGCCTTTGATTAATCTATAATCTACCACTATTGCAATATTCTTTGTTGATGGAATTCTTAATTAGATTGTTATTTGAAACACAATTCATTCCACATTTATTAAATGTTCTGCATATGTTGTCATTTGGTAGCATTTAGCAAACTTATCATTAAAGCAGCAAATGAGGGTCACAGATTTATGATGTGTAAGAGCTTTCAGCGGAGAAACGGTACCCCACTCCAGTACTCTTGCCTAGAAAATCCCATGGACAGAGGAGCCTGGTAGGCTGCAGTCCATGGGGTCACGAAGAGTCAGACATGACTGAGCGACTTCACTTTCACTTTTTACCTTAATGCATTAGAGAAGGAAATGGCAACCCACTCCAGTGTTCTTGCCTGGAGAATCCCAGGGACGGGGGAGCCTGGTGGGCTGCCGTCTATGGGGTCGCATAGAGTTGGACACAACTGAAGGGACTTAGCAGCAGCAGCAGCAGCAGGAGGAGCAGGAGGAGCTTTCAGTGCCTTTAAAACACTTGTTAAGAGTTGCTAAAACTCCATCATTTTCTATATTCTAGTAACATTTGTCTTTTATTTACATTTTTTATTATTTTACTTCTTGTTGACAAATACTTGGCAAGAGATTAACTATTTAGAGCTCATTTGTGTGCTTATGNGGGACTTAGCAGCAGCAGCAGCAGCAGGAGGAGCAGGAGGAGCTTTCAGTGCCTTTAAAACACTTGTTAAGAGTTGCTAAAACTCCATCATTTTCTATATTCTAGTAACATTTGTCTTTTATTTACATTTTTTATTATTTTACTTCTTGTTGACAAATACTTGGCAAGAGATTAACTATTTAGAGCTCATTTGTGTGCTTATGAACAGTACCTAAACACTGCTTACATTATACTACCTACCTCATAAGGTTTTTTGTACGGATTAACTGCAGAGTAAGAGTTCAATTAATCTTATTTTATTATTACTAGTAATAAATAAATATAGGGTAAAGTTTCAATGAGGGTTTTAATGTTAAAAATAGTATTTAATGTGTAACACACATAGAAATTTTAAAGTGCTGGGCATTTTGCTAAGTGTTTTGCATGTTTTAGTTCACTGCCTTTTAAAATTGTCCTTTGAGGTAGATAGCATTGTTATTTATTTATTGCAGATAATGAAACTAGGGCACAGAGAGATTGCTTGAGTGGCTGATTCAAGATCAGCTTGTCTTTTGAACCTAAGGGAGTTCAACTTCAAAGTTTGTACTATTAATCAGCGTAGTTTACTATCTCTCTGTCAGACGTCTCAAATGAAATGATATGTTACTAAATATTGATTTGGAGGATTGGAGCAAGGAAAATGAAAAGAGAAGTACAATGGCCTGAATAATGAGAAGCAAAGAGAGAGGCCTGGGAGAGAAGTGTGGCAATATCTTCTGTATACTTTCAGTCCTTTTACAGATTTCCTTTCACAAACTTTTGGCAGTAACTGTCATATCTCTGTTGGGTCTTCCCTTTATCTCACATTTACTGTGTTTTCAGATCTTATGGTTTTTAGATACCCTCTCCATACTGATGGTCTTTGCAGTGATAATTATTGGAAGTGTATGATGGACACATGGAGATTCCCTATGCTATTCATATTCTCTCCCATTGTATGTATTTGAAAATTTCTGCAATAAACTAAACAAAAAATCAATGAAAACCAAATAACAAAATTGAATTCATTCTTTTGTGATATAAATAATATGAAAGTGTTAAGAATAATAATACTAAAGTGTTAACAAACAATAAAAAATCTCATCTATTCCATAGTGCTGGTTGGGCTGTTTAGGAATATTTGATCTAATTTTAAGTCATAATTTAAAACAAAGTATGAAGTGATTCAATAAATCTCAGTCACCAAACTCTGCTAATTGGATATGAAGAAAAGATTAATGGAGATGGTGTACTTTAGTATTTTTATTTGGTATTGTTCTATGAGTGTACCTAGGTAGCTGGTATTCAGTTCTTTTATTAAATTGATGGCTCTCTTTTGAATAAGTAACAATACCAGTAGTATAAGTTTTGATAATAGTATTAAAATAAATGCATTCTTAGTATCAGGTACTATCCTGAGCCCTTTACACATTTTATTTTCCACATGTTATTTTGCCCAGTTCTGACAAAAACACCACAAAGTAATTATTTCTATTGGTGTATTTTCAACTGTGAAAATTGAGGATCGTAGGACAAAAATCGCTTGTCGAGGGCATGATGTAACTGGTCGATAGGTATACCATAGTGGTCTCTCTGACTTTAAAGCTCAGGCTCATTTTGGATCTTCCCTAGTGGCTACCCACTTCAGTATTCTTGCCTGGAGAATTCCATGGACAGAGGAGCCCAGTGAGCTACAGTCCCTGGGGTCGCACAGAGTATTGGACACCACTGAGTGACTAACACACACAATACCTCAGTAGAGAATATATATCCCCTGGAAATAAAGTATTAGCAGGAATTCTGCTGCTTAGTCACTTCAGTTGTGTCCAACTCTGTGCGACCCCATGGACTATAACCTGCTGGGATCTTCTGTTCATGAAGATTGTCCAGGCAAGAATACTGGAATCAGTTGCCATGCCCTCCTCCAGAGAATCTTCCAGACCCAGGGACTGAACCCAGGTCTTCCACATTGCAGGCAGATTTATTACTGTCTATGCCACGAGGGAAGCCCATTAGCATGAACAAACGGGGTCAATTTTAAAGATATCCCTAGTTCCTGAATATCTGACTGTATAACTCTACATTGTAAATCATGGACAGATCTGTTTTCCTTTTTTGTCAAGAAGAAAGGATGTACTTTCATACGTCTGTTTTCCAGCCTTGAAATTTAAAATCAGTGTACTGATTTAACTAGAACTTTCCTTTTACATTTTACTGTTTATTTTATTTATTTTTTAATTTTTTAGATATTTTTAGTTTCAATCTCTGATTCCACAAGGTACACCTTTTTAGTTTGTAACAAAATTTCAAGTGCACCCTTTTGTTTCTTAGAGATCTGTTCTTTCATTGCTGAATAGCAGAAGAGCATTTTCTATTCACCACCAGTTTCTTGCACTATGCAGAATCTTTGCCCTCTGTCTTCTTCTATCACCCTGGTATTTTCCATCTTAGTCAGGACTTCCCTAATCCTCAACCATATTATAACTAGTATTTCACATTATTTTAAGTATCTCAATTGTATTATCTGATTTCCTGAAAAAAAATTAATTATGTCATTAAGGAATACAGATATCTTCATTAATATAAACCTTCACTATTAGATGATTTTATTTTTATGAGCTGGCACTTGATTTCTGTTTTATACTATACTGAGTTTATTTAGATATTTTAATTATCACTGAATAATATGTGAAAACTGCCATCATTTAGCTTAGAAACATAATCGTATAATGAAGTAACTTGCAGCAATATCAGTGATTAATGCCACTAATAGAAGATAAGTAAAATGGAATGGCAAAGGTTAGAAATAGAATTGATTTCTTTCTTCAGTTGATCTTTAATTCAGTTCAGTTCAGTTGAGTTCAGTCGCTCAGTCGTGTCCAACTCTTTGCGACCCTATGAATCGCAGCATGCCAGGCCTCCCTGTCNTAATTTTAGATTCATAAAATTGTATTGTTTTTAGATTTAAGGAAATCCCTTAGGTCTAATTCACAAGCACCTTTTTATAACAATAAATACAAAGTTTTGTAAGTCTATGTAGGTAAGTATGTATGTATATGTGCTAACATACAGCTGTGTCCAACACTTTGCGACCACATGAACTGTAGCCCACCAGGCTTCACTGTCTATGGGATTCTCTAGGCAAGAATACTGGAGTGGGTTGCCATGCACTCCTCCAGGGGATCCTCCTGACCCAGGGATTGAACCCATGTCTCTATCATCTCCTGCACTGGCAGGTGGGTTCTTTACCACTAGCACCAACTCAGATGCCCATAGGTAAGTATAATGAAGCACAAAACACACAGAGTACACATATTTATAATATGTGTTTCTTTAGTATGTATCTTAACATAATCAAAAAACAGTAATTAACTTTTATTAGGGTCTCTGTTGGTAATAATCCAAGACTTGAGGTTTTTGGTGATTATCATATCTTTTTGTGTGTGAGAAAATACATTGAAAACTTTGAAGCAGCCACAAATTCCACCTGAACTACTAGAGTAAAAAGTTTGCCTCTCACAAACTAGTCTTGGGAAAATTATCTGTCTCAGGTAACAGCTTTTGTCTGTCATGTCCCCACTAACATTTACTACCCTCTCCATTGATAACAGTGTATTAAAATAACCAAATATTTGCATTCATAAGTCTGTGTTATCTGCATAGGTCGTAGGTTGAGAATCAATAATGCCTATTGATTAAGCGTCTCATCTTTAACTATGTTAAACATTCTAATAGTAGAAAGCAATATAATTTCATATACATACAAAGGCTGTTCTATAGACACCATGGACGCAGCAAATTTATATGTAAAGCATTGTCTCAATCATAGGGAAAGATGCTCCTTAAGTGCCTTTTGAAACCTGGTATTCCCTTTCCCCTGTTAATCAAGTAGCTTTTCAATTAATTTCTTTTCATTTATTCATTAATTCATTAAAGTGATTAAGTACCTAGTAGGTGCAGATTTTGATAAGAGCTGTCATTTTGGTTAAGGAAGCCATAGGTTATAAAGAGAGTGCTATAGAAACATATGTTTGTTGTGTTGTTTGGCAAATATAAGACCACAAAGATGCCAACTATCAAGGGACTACTTACCAAGGGAATAGAGTGCTAAGGATTATTTCTTGTGATGGATGAGGCCTGACTTGAAATTCATAGTATCTAGCTAGTTAACAAGAAAAAAGTGCATTTCAGAGAGAAGGAAGAGCTTTAAGGAAACCACAGTGTTGAAAAATCTGTAATGTCTTTAGCATTTACTAGATTTAGCTCTGGAGAAGTTAATCTCTCTTGACTTAAATTTTTTCATCTATGAAATAAAGATAATATTCTAAGTTTGTTGTGAGGACTAAATGAGAAAATTTGTGTGAATGGTTTGGCTTTGTGCTTAATGCATATTAAAAGCCTAACTTTTTTTTAACCCTTACTTTATGCCTACAGTTCTAAGTGCTTTGTATAATTATGCAGTGGGTCTTATTCCATAGTCCTCAAGCTTAATCACTAGAATCACCAGATAAATCTTAACTGGTTTTGTGTATAGAAGTAATATATTTAAGCAAAGTGGATGCTCACATTAAAATGAATTTTAACATAAGTCCATATACTCCATATAGCATATATTCTGAAGCTATCCAGTAACAATAGTGTTCTTACTGGAAAATAATTGGAAGCGAATTACATACTATACATAATAACTAACTCAACAAAGTTGAAATATTGCAAGTGTTTTAACATAATGATAAGGCTATTTTCTTTTTATTATAAATATTCTATCTACTATATGTGATGTTAATATTTTCATGGAGAAAATGAAATAAATTGTCATGAGATATATTAGGAAATACCATATTAAAAAAACAAACATATCACCTACTCTTAATAAAGCTAGAGGATATTTTCTTGCCTCAATTATGAAGCAAAATCAAACCAAAAATTAAACTTGTCATGTATCATTTTTTGACAGTTCATTATTTCCTCCTACAACAATTTGTTATTGCTACACCACATAGGGTATACTGTAAATCATATTTTTAATGAATCATCATAGAAGGTTTTTGATATTGTAGGTAGGTGGTGCATGTGCTAAGTCCTAAGTTGTTTCAGTCATGTCCAATTCTTTGCAACTCCATGAACTGTAGCCTGCCAGGCTGCTCTGTCCATGGGATTCTCCAAGCAAGAACACTGGAATGGGTTTCCGTGCCCTCCTCCAGGGATCTTCCTGACGCAGGGATTGAACCCATGTCTCTTAGATCTCCTACATTAGCAGGTGGGTTCTTTACCACTAATGCCACCTAGGAACCCTGTAAGTAAGAGGTCTTTTATGTGCCTTTTAAAAAGTGGTAAAAAGCAGTCTTTTTTAGTCATCTAAAATTCAACCACTCTCCCACAGTTTCTATCACTAATACACTAATTGCCATGACAGTTTCTCTTCTCATTCTTTAACACCTACAAGTGGATAGTTTTTCAACTGACCTACAACCATTAAATTTGCTTTTCTCCCCATATGTTTGGTTCCTGTTTTAATTTTCATTGTTGTGCTTTTACCAGTTTAAAAGAAGTGAATAGAATGAAGTTTAGCAGGGATGACTGCCTTGAAGTGCAATCAAGGTAGAAGTAACTATCGTATATATGAAGTTTTAGAAACAAAAGACACCTGGAAGAAACAACAGGGTCATAATTAAATACAATCTGACTGTGAGAGAGATACATGTCCCTGTTGTGTTTAACAGCACCTATGAAAATGTCTCGTGGAGATAAAGCCTACCACTGCAAGTCAAAGCCCAGATTTAACACCATTATCACAAACAAGATATTAGAAATTAAGAAGTGTTCAAAGAGAAAGAACATAAAATATTTATGATTAGAAAATAGTAACTTTCAAGGAGACCAGAGAGCTGTGGACTGTTAAGGTTTTAGAGAAGTTTTAGTGTGTGATGAAAGAACTGCCTTTAGAANTTCTCCATTCACAGGGTGATGGAAGCCCTGGCTCTTAGCCCTGCCCCTTCCCTGGATGGCTTTAGGATGACCATGCAACCACCTCCCTCTTCCCTCTTTGCACCAGCTTCTTGCAAAATGCAGCATGACTCCCCTGCCTGAAAGCTCTGACTGGTTTGAACTTAGTTACCAAATACTCTCAAAGCTGTTTCCAGACCTGGCCTTGAGAGCTTTTAAAGACTATAGACTTCTGGGCCCCACCCTGAATCCTGAGCTTCATATCTAGGGCTGGGCCAGACAGTGTCTTATTTTCATGTTTCTGTATGGTTTAGCTGTCTGGCCAGGTTTTGAACCACAGGGCTAGGGGGCTGCTTCCTGCTAGCATGCTGCACAGGGACCCTGCCCACACTCTAGTCTGAGTCAGTGACTCTGCTTTAATAGCTTAGACAAGAGGGCTGCAGAAGATTGGTCATTTCCTCAAACGTCCAGGCAACAGAGAGAGAGAGAGCAAGAAGGAGAAAACCATCTTTCCTCTGCCCCCAAACTGGGAAAGATTGAAGGAAGGAGGAGAAGGGGACGACAGAGGATGAGATAGTTGGATAGTATCACCGACTCAATGGATAAGACTTTGAAGAAGCTCCAGGAGATGGTGAAGGACAGGGAAGCCTGGTGTNATTGGAAGATCTGATGTTAAAGCTGAAACTACAATACTTTGGCCACCTGATGCGAAGAACTGACTCATTTGAAGAGACCCTGATGCTGGGAAAGATTGAAGGCAGGAGGAGAAGGGAACGACAGAGGATGAGATGATTGGATGGCATCACTGACTCAATGCAGATGAGTTTGAGTAGACTCCAGGAGTTGATGATACACAGGGAGGTCTGGCATGCTGTGGTCCATAGGGTCCCCAAGAGTTGGACATGACTGAATGACTCAACTGAACTGAACTGATTCCAACAGAATATGCTGATTAGCTATATTCTTCTTCTGCTGCTGCTAAATTGCTTCAGTTGTGTCCGACTCTACGTGACCCCATAGATGGCAGTCCACCAGGCTCCTCCATCCATGGGATTTTCCAAGCAAGAGTTCTGGAGTGGGGTGCCATTGCCTTCTCCAGCTATATTCTTCTAAGTAGTCTCAAACTCATTCTCTGTTAGTGGAAAAATGGGAACAAAAATAAAAGGCATTGGTACTGACTTATTCACTGTTCTCTGCCTAGAAACTGATTTCCTCACCCTGACCAGATAACCTCATAAGTATTCATGGATTAGTGAAAAAGTAGTCATGCTATTTGAATGATTCGAGACTAAATGAGTTTAGGCAAGTGAATGGTATGAAAATTTTTGATTTATTACTTTGCCCAGGTATTATGGGTTTTCTTTGAGTTATCACACTGAGTTCATCATCTATGATTTTGTTTTGTTTTGTTTAAATAATAAAACATTTCTTTATATGTTGCTTGGAAGAATGTCTGGAGAAACACATATCTCCATGTAGTGTGTGTTCTGAATATGTCTTTTATTTTATATATTATAGTAGTGAAAGCCATGTCTGACTCTTTGTGACCCCAAGGACTATGCAGTCCATGGAATTCCCTAGGCCAGAATGCTGGAGTGGGTAGCCTTTCCCTTCTCCAAGGAATATTCCCAACCCAAGGATAAAACCCAGGTCTCTTGGATTGCAGGCAGACTCTTTACCAGCTGAGCCACAAGGGAAGCCCATATTACACCAAGAGAAAGGAAATTTTTCCCAATCCTTGTCTTTGGAAAATATAATAATGAGAATGGATAATAGTGTTTGTAAAGGAAGATGAAGGCTTTTCCTTATATACCTAGGATTGCTTTGACCCAGCACACTCTACATTGCAAGGTGTGTTTGATTCAGTCTCTCTTGCCTCCCTCACATTCTCACCCTCGTACTCTCTCTTTCCCTGGTACTGCACTTGTAATGTGGTAAGTGGAGATGACAAATGGTTTTAAGATGTGTATGAGCTCAGTCACTCAGTGTTGTCCTATTTTTTCCAACCCCATGGACTATAGCCTGCCAAACTCCTCTGTCCATGGAATTTTCTAGGTAAGAATACTGGAGTAGGGTGTCCTTTCCTACTGCAAGGGTTCTTCGACTGAAGGGTCCAACCCACATCTCCTGCGTCTTCTGCATTGGCAGGCAGATTCTTTACCACTTAGCACCACCTGGGACACCCATGTACTTAATGTACCTAAGTATAAATTCTAAATGTCACTTACGTTATATCTTACTTAGTTCCTCTTTAAAATGGCAAAAATGTCCACCCAGTTTTTGTGAGCATTTTAAAATAGTATGTACAAACTGCCTTGGATGTAGTAGATGATCATAAATAATTTTTTAAATTGTCTTGTACTTTAAATAAATGCTACCTGATAACAGTAACATTTTAGGCTTTACAGACAAACATCAAGGTCTCTACAATTATCTGAAAGGTAAGCGAATATACCACATAAAAGATCATTATGTGATAATACTAACTTTTTATGTTACTGTGTCAGACTTGGGTCCTCTTTACCTCTCACAGTAAAGCCAGTCTGTTGACACCAGGGGTTGTGGTGAAGGAGAATGCAGCATTTAGTATAAGGCACTGTACAAAGAATCTGGGGCAACGAGTGCTCCAAAAGCATGAACTCTCTGAGCATTGTTAAAAGTCAGGTGAGGGAGGGGTATAAGATCAATTCCTGCACAATTCTCTGACTGGGTGATGGTGAGGTAGTGTCTTCCATTTGGTGAGGTCTTAACATCTATTAAAAAAAAAAAACAGGAAATGAGCGTCAGATACTATTAGCTATTCAATAGTTATCAGAGAGGAGCTAAAACAGAAGCTTGGAGGCAGGGGCCTGTCTCATGAAGACCCAGTAGGATCCTGTTTAGTTGTATTTAATGTTACTTTGAATGTATTATTCTAAGCATTAAAAAAAAAAAGAAATTTTATCAAGGACTTTTGAAAAGAAGGAGAATAGTATATTTTCAACAGTTTTCATCCTATTCAAGTTAATTACTACTTGTATATTACAAACTTATCATAATAAGGCAAGTCATTCTTGTGTTTTTTTCTATCAACAAATATTTATTGAGAACCTGCCACATGCTAGCATTGTTGAAAGTGCTTAGGAAATATGAATGAACAAAATAGACCTGTGATGAAGAAAGTTACTTTGGGAGAGTCATAATTTCTTCTGATACATAGGAGCATATTATTTGCGGAACTGGTGTTTATTAGCTTCACCTTTGAGGTACAGAGTATCAGAATTTCACTCTGTAAAGGGGTAAAAGTGTCTACTCTCCTAACTTTATAATGTAGAATTTATAATAGTTAACATTTTCTATTAATTAAAGGGTTTTTATTTTTACTTCATACATGATTTTGTTACAAACTAGAAAGAATTCTTCTACTTCTCTAAGAGCATAGGTACTTCCCAGATGGTTCATTGGTAGAAAATCTGCCTGCCAATGCAGGAGACACAGGAGACATGGTTTTGATCCCTGAGTGAGGAAGACTCCCTAGAGGAGGAAATGGCAACCCACTCCAGTATTCGTTCCTGCGAAATCCTACAGACAGAAGAGCATGGCTGGCTAACAGTCCATGGGATTGGCAAGGGTCAGACAAGACTGAGCACGCAACACTCATTCAACTTAAGAGCGTGGAGTTTGGGAGCCTTACTGGCTCTGCAGGGTACGGATTTATCACCCTGTTTCTCTGGTGATTAGTTTCCCATCCCAACCCCCATATTCCATATATATCATTTGTTTAATTCAACATTAAAAATAAAAACAAAAGCAGAATGGAATAGTAAAGGTCCATGCCACTTTTATTGTCCTGTCCTTCCCTCTGTTTGCCCAGGGGAATATGCTTTGCCTATTTCATAAAGATACTTTCCCAACTATTGCCTTCTGCTGTTAACTTCTCAATCAGGTTATTTCTATACAGCAGGAACAGTCTGGAAGAACTTGAATCAAAGTTGCTTTCTCTGTTGTGTGTATTAGAATGTTGTCANCTGTCCTTCCCTCTGTTTGCCCAGGGGAATATGCTTTGCCTATTTCATAAAGATACTTTCCCAACTATTGCCTTCTGCTGTTAACTTCTCAATCAGGTTATTTCTATACAGCAGGAACAGTCTGGAAGAACTTGAATCAAAGTTGCTTTCTCTGTTGTGTGTATTAGAATGTTGTCAGTAACGTATTACGGGATTTTATTGGGTAGTCTTTGTCCTACTTTATCACTTTCCTTGCAGAGGTACAGGTAATAAAAATCTCTATGACTTGGGTCTTGGATTTGGATAGTTCAATTAGCTGTTCAGGAAGTCTATCAAAACTGTGACTCCAGGTCCCTGAACTCCAGCATTTTCATTATTAGTGTGAAATGTTAGTGACAAATGAGATATGATTGTCTAGATACCTCATCAATGTGCTGGCTTGCTGCCTGAAGTAAAGGGGCAGTTTTAAAAGCATCAAGGTTTTGACGGGGCTCTAAGCGTGTGGCCCAAAAACAAAACCCATGAAAAAATGGGGAACATCATAATTTTGAAACAGTGATAAGCTTTCATAGTTCTCTGAAATTCCACAGTCAAAATCAAAGCTAAATCTTATTTTTAGATATTAGATACTAAGGATTAAGATAAGAGTTTTCTTATTAGTTGTGCTTATAAATACAAGGATTAAGAAATCATTGGCAACAGTTTATATATAATGATAGTAAGAGAACTTATATAAGTGTATTTTATTAAGAATTTATATTTAAAGCAGTTATTAACAAATACTAATTTGTTATTTTAATAAATTTCATGTGTATGGATAGACATCATCGAAGAAAGTTTGTGCTGAACATATATTTACACTAGTGGTTCTCCATGGGAATGGTACTGCCCTCTAGGGGTGATTTGATAATCTGTGGGGTAAGTTGTTTATTAGGGTGTGGAGGATGCTATGAGCATACAGTGGGTAGAGATACTCAATCTAGAAAATAAAAAATGCTTCTACCTACAGACTATATTCCCATGTTTTAATGCCCACTCATGCAGCAGGAAAATGTGTTTGATTATCTGGACCTAGATCCTACTTGCATTACACATGTAAACCTAAAGTGTATTTTGTATGTCTTTACAGACAGACTGACGTTTTCACAGTCACAACTATTTTCTGAATTTCTAGAAAATGATGCTTTATTTTGTTTGAAAGTCTACCAAAAGCTGTTTTCCATTTTGTAAAATCACATTACTAATGGCAGTGTCAGTCATGGTTTTTAGTCACTAGTTCAACATACTACCTTTCTTTCTTTGCAGCTATTGCATTCATGGGGATTATATGTACATTTATAAGCATGGCTGCTTCTTTATAGAATACTGAGTGTTGTTAATTTAAATACTTATTTTTAAGTTATTTTTTAAAATTCAGGTGTATATATATATGATAGTTGCACTGAAATTTCTCAATCAGCTACAATACATTATAGATAAATTGCATTTCAGATAATAAAATGGACCATAAAAAGTTTGTTGTGAAAATGATCTGAATTCTGTAGAATTGAGAATCATTGATTTATTTATATAGAAAGTCTGGCTGGTTGATCATATCAGTTCAGTTCAGTTCAGTCTCTCAGTTGTGTCCGACTCTTTGCGACCCCATGAATCGCAGCACGCCANAGTTAGACAAGAGTGTGGTCCTAGTGTGATTAACTTGACTAGTTTTCTGTGAGTATGATTTCAGTGTGTCTCCCCTCTGATGCCCTCTTGCAACCCCTACCATCTTACTTGGGTTTCTCTTACCTTGGGTGTGGGGTATCTCTTCACGGCTGCTCCAGGAAAGTGCAGCTGCTGGTCCTTACCTTGGATGAGGGGTATCTCCACACCACCGCCCTTCCCGACCTTCATTGTGGGATAGCTCCTCTAGGCCCTCCTGCGCCTGAATAGCCACCGCTCCTTGGATGTTGGGTTGTTCCACCCACCTGCTGCTTCTGGCCTTGGGTGCCAGGCGCCACCTCCGGTCTCAGGCATAGGGTGGCTCCTCCTGGCCACCTCCCCTGGGCTCAGACGCGGGGTGGCTCCCCTCGGCCGCCACACCTGACCTCGGACGGGGGTGACTCCTCATAGGTAAAGATATTTCAAAATTAAAAAAAAAAAGAATAATATATTCATACTTTTTAGAGAAACAATAGTAGAAATTAATTGTTAATCATTTATTTAAAGTAAACCTGCTTAACAAACTTACCCACTTAATCTGGTAGGTTTATTTGGGTTCTCTGTTCAGAACTGAAATTAAGGTACTGTCTGGCTGTGTCCTGATCTGGAAACTTGACTAAGTAAAATTGACTTCCAAACTCATTCAGAATGTTCACAGATTCTGTTCTTTTGCAGTGAAAATTCTAAGCACCTACAGGCCACTCACATCATCCTTGCTCTGAAGCTCCCTCCATGTTAGCAGTGGAGAAACTTCCTTTTCATCAAATTCTTCCTAGTTTTCAAATGACTGAATTCTTCTACTACTTGTCAGAGAAAACTCTGCTTTTAAATAGTTCATCGGATTTATTTATTTATTTATTTTATGTGCAACTGTCCAGTTTCTGAGCATCATTTTTTAAAGAGACTGTCTTTCTGCATTTGTATAGTCTTGCCCCTTGTAGATTAATTAATCATAGGTGTGTGGGTTTATTTCTGGGCTTTCTAGCCTGCTCCATTGATGTATACTTCTAGTTTTGTGTCAGTATCATACTGTTTTGATTATATACCTTTGTAGTATAGTCTGAAATCAGAGAGCCCGATTCCTCCAGCTCTTTTTCTTTCTCAAGTTTGCTTTGGCTATTCCAGATCTTTTTTTATCTCCATACAGATGTTAAGATTTTTGTCTATTTTGTTTCAGTTCTGTGAAAAATATTGTTGGTGATTTGATAAGGTTTGTATTGAATCTGTAGATTACCTTGGGTAGTATAGTCATTTTGACAATTTTGATTCTTCCTATCCAAGAACATGGTGTATCTTTCCATCTGTTTGTGTCATCTTTGATTTCTTTCATCAGTGTCTTACATAGTTTTCATAATCAGTTATTTTGTTTCCTTAGATAGGTTTATTCCTAGATATTTATTCTTTATGATGCAACAATAAATGAGATAGTTTCTTGAATTTCGCTCTCTGATTGTTGTTAGTGTAGAAAAATGCAACAGATATCTGTGTATTCATTTAGTACTTTTCTGGTAGTTAGGATTCTCTATGAATAGCATTGTGTCATCTGCAAACATCAAATAAACTATTCTGTAATACCACATGCAAAAATAAGCTCAAAATGAATAAAAGACCTAAATATTAGACAGGACACTATAAAACTCTTAGAGGAAAACATTGGCAGAACACGCTGACAAATAGCAGCAGTATCTTTTTCAATTTGTCTCCTCCTACTAATGCTTAGTCACTTCAGTTNTTGTGTCATCTGCAAACATCAAATAAACTATTCTGTAATACCACATGCAAAAATAAGCTCAAAATGAATAAAAGACCTAAATATTAGACAGGACACTATAAAACTCTTAGAGGAAAACATTGGCAGAACACGCTGACAAATAGCAGCAGTATCTTTTTCAATTTGTCTCCTCCTACTAATGCTTAGTCACTTCAGTTGTGTCTGACTCTGTGTGATCCCATAGACAGCAGCCCACCAGGCTCCCCTGTCCCTGGGATTCTCCAGGCAAGAACACTGGAGTGGGTTACCATTTCCTTCTCCAGAGAGTAATTGAAATAAAAACAAAAATGAACAAACAGGACCTAATTAAGCTCAAAAGCTATTGCACAACAAAGATACCATCAACAAAATGAAGAGATAAGTCATAGAATGAGAGAAAATATTTATAAGTGATGTCACCAACAAGGGACTACTATCCAAAATTTAAAATGAATATTTAAAATGGATAACCAACCAAACTTACTCTATAGCAGAAAGAACTCTGTTCAATATTATTAACAATCTAAATGGGAAAAGGATTTGAAAAATAATAGATACATGTATATGTATAACTGAATCACTTTGCTGTACACCTGAAACTAACACAACATTTCTAATCAACTATATTCAAATAGAAAATAAAAAGTTTTTTAAAAAGTAAAAAATAGTTTATGTGATTAGGTTAGAGCAACCCAGATAATCTCCTTGAGTTAAATTCAACTGATTAGTAATTCTCATCACATCTGCAGAATCTCTTTTTCCATATAAGGTGATAGTTACAGGAGTAACAATAGAGGGCAGAAGTCATGAATTCCACCTTGTAATTTGGCCTACAAATTAATCTTATCAAAGTGAAAATCATTTCATAAAGTATACAAAAGTAAAAGGACTTCTGAGTGAGTTGTTTATATTTTTGAAATCCCTTTTGAATGTGGTAATGTGGTAAAAATCATATTGGCTTTTCTTATTGCTAATTAGTATATCTATTTTATGTTTATAGATGATTAATTTTAGGATCATCTTTTAAGGTATTTCTTTCAGTTTCATTCTATAGTATCATTTCTTTAAAATATTGTTAAAGCTATTTATCATTTAATGGCAATTTAAAAGCTTAGTTTTATTTTTCTAATAAATTATTAAAATGACATGCTGTGTTGATATTATTATTTCTAAGAATTTGCAATTACACCACTAACAATTTTACTTAGTTGATGCCATGGTAGCATTCATGGCATTTCATCAACATTTCAGTTTTTTACTTATGCTTTATATAAACATTTATAGTATTATAATTATGGTCAAATATGTAACCATGTCCCCATTTCCATATATGGTTTATAGAATATTATATCTTAAGTTATGTTTAAGGTTCTATTTTAGGCAGAATGTTTTGGTTTAAATCTTTTAACTTATGCTTCACTCTGTTTACTGATACTGCCATAGTTTGTGTGCATGTGTGCATAGTTGTGTCCTACTCTTTGCAACCCTATGAACTGTAACCTGCAAGGCTCTTCCATCCGTGGGATTTTCTAGACGAAAACACTGGAGTGGGTTGCCATTTCCTCCTCCAGAAGATCTTCCCAAACCAGGGATCAAACCTGCAACTCCTGTGTCTCCTACATTGTGGGAAAGAAACTGACATAGTTTACGTTACTCTTATTATTTTATTTACTATGTTAATATCTTAAATAAAATACTTAAATATATTGTAATACTTGGTTGACAAGTATTGGTTGGTATTATAATACTTGGTTGACTTGGTTTGTTGTAAGTACCTTTAGGTAATGTGCATACATATTATATAATTTAGATTCACTTCAATAACCATGTAT
Source organism: Neotragus moschatus (assembly GCA_006410615.1). Taxonomy (NCBI): domain Eukaryota; kingdom Metazoa; phylum Chordata; class Mammalia; order Artiodactyla; family Bovidae; genus Neotragus; species Neotragus moschatus. Next base: position 4,978,178 of record SJYA01001316.1, on the reverse strand, counting down.
TAGTGTGTGTGCATGCATGTTAAGTTGCTTCAGTTATATCTGACTTTGTGTGACCCTATGGACTGTAACCGGACAGCTTCCTGTGTCTGTGGGATTCTCTAGGTAAGAATACTGGAGTAGATTGCCATGCCCACCTTCAGGGGATCTTCCCAACCCAGGGATTGAACCCTAGCCTCATATCTCTTTCACTGGCAGGCAGATTCTTTACCAGTAGTGCCATGTGGGAAGCCCATGTATTATTGCACTTGTATATTAAATATTAAAAATAAATTTTAAATGTTTAAGATCCAGCTTCTATGTGGGATCACTCACAGATGGAGGTATGCTGAAAATCAAACCCTGAATTGTTATTGATTACATTTTGACTTAACCTTTGCTTTACTTTTTCTGCAACATTTTAGATAGTCTTTTTTTGTGTGTGTCATTTTTTCTTTTTATTATGTAAAATATATAATAGGAGTCAAATTTTCTAACTTACAAGAGGATGGCAAATATTTCACCATTTATCAAGACTTCTGTCTGAGTGGACTGTAATCAAGAAATGTATATTATGTTTACTGCATAGAAAAATACTTTTCAGGGTTAACTTACTAGAAATTGATTCTTGGCTGGCATACAAAAACACTAATAAATTGAAATTTGTAGCTGTAATAAAACAGTTAACTTTTCTCAGTTTCTGATAGTGTAAATAATAGATATTGAGAAAGAAATGCATTTTTGTGGAAACTGGCACAGAATGAAATCTTCTAATGGCTTTCTACTTGAGATGTTTTCTGTCATTAGAGATCTTAGCAGAATCAAATGAATCCTTTATAAAATCTTCAACCATTTATTCCCTATTAAAGTGGCAAACACATGTAAATGACATAGTCATTAGCATGGGTGAGTAGATCATAACTGCATTTTCACATTAGTGGATTGAGTCACATTTGAATTCACTAAATGAATGCAACACATTTTCTTTCACTAGTCAAAAATCCAATAATGATTTTTAAGTTTGTTCCGTGAAAATTAGATCCTTCAATTACTGTCATCTTTCTTATCCTTTGACCTTATACAGAAATTTTATTCTTTTAGCCAATTTACTCACTGAAAAGGACAAGACAGAGGAAGTCTTGAGTTTTGATATAACCATGATATTATTAGTGGAAATGCTGTTCTTTAATACAAAGTCACTTGGCCCTGTGGTGGCCATGTGCCCTGCCTTCAAAGGCTTTGAGGTGTTGTGATTATGATATAAGGAATTGAATGGTAAATTTGAATTGCATATTATAGAGGAATATTGAATGCTTTGATGCTATAAGACACTCTCTTTCCCCTCTTTCTCTTTTTGTTCAGTGATCATTTTCATAGTCATTTATTTTTACACTCTGTTGTAAATGAAAACCTTTCAACTCTGTGCTTTATTTGATGTTTCAAACAGCAATAAGACCCATTCTATGTTATCTGACCTTACACAATTACATAGGAAGCTGCTTCAGTGGTTTGACATCATGAGTAAACCCCACTATACATATATATACATACATATATATACATGTATATATATATATATATACACGTATATATATATATACACACACACACATATGGTCAGTTCACCTATTATTGCCTGAGAAAACCATTTGTGTTGTTCATATTTATTGACTTAAAATATTCTAAGAGTCTTGAATATTTTTCATACAGGAAGCTCAATTTTGCATCTCATTGTATCACATTTTCAACTCTGACCTGGTATAGCAATAACATAGAAATCAATGCATCCAGAGCAAAACTAAAAGTAAAGAGATGGGACAAATCATAAGTATTCAACACTTCTGTGGTAAATGGCATCATGATTTAACACTTAAAACTCTGCACAGAATGTTCTTGCATTGTGCAAAAAAACATTGTATTGGGCAAACAATACAATGTCTGGAGCATAGTGGTCCCTTAATAATCAGTTGTTGAAAGAATGAAATACAAAAGGGGAGTGGGTAAAGGGAAAAAGAGATAGGCTATCTATCTTCTTTCTTTAAGGATGTTTGAAAGTGCTCTGAGAAAGCCTCCCATTCTTATCTTCAGTTCAGTTCAGTCCAGTGGCTCAGTCATGTCCGACTCTTTGCGACCCCATGAATCGCAGCACGCCAGACCTCCCTGTCCATCACCAANATTCCTGCCTGCAGTAGTTGATATAATGGTCATCTGAGGTAAATTCACCCATTCCAGTCCATTTTAGTTTGCTGATTCCTAGAATGTCGACGTTCACTCTTGCCATCTCTTGTTTGACCACTTCCAATTTGCCTTGATTCATGGACCTGACATTCCAGGTTCCTATGCGGTATTGCTCTTTACATCATCGGACCTTGCTTCTATCACCAGTCACATCCACAGCTGGTTATTGTTTTTGCTTTGGCTCTATCCCTTCATTCTTTCATGAGTTATTTCTCCATTGATCTCCAGTAGCGTGTTGGGCAATTAACGACTNCTTGATTCATGGACCTGACATTCCAGGTTCCTATGCGGTATTGCTCTTTACATCATCGGACCTTGCTTCTATCACCAGTCACATCCACAGCTGGTTATTGTTTTTGCTTTGGCTCTATCCCTTCATTCTTTCATGAGTTATTTCTCCATTGATCTCCAGTAGCGTGTTGGGCAATTAACGACTTGGGAAGTTCCTCTTTTGGTATCCTATCATTTTGCCTTTTCATACTGTTCATGGGGTTCTCAAGGCAAGAATACTGAAGTGGTTTGCCATTCCCTTCTCCAGTGGACCACATTTTGTTAGACCTCTCCACAATGATCTACCTCTCTTGGGTTGCCCCGTGTGCATGGCTTATTTTCATTGAATTAGACAAGGATGTGGTCCTAGTGTGATTAGATTGATTAGTTTTATGAGAGTATGGTTTCAGTGTGTCTTTCTCTGATGCCCTCTTACAATACCTACCATGTTACTTGGGTTTCTCTTACCTTGGGCGTGGAATATGTCTTCACGGCTGCTCCAGCAAAGCGCAGCCACTGCTCCTTACCTTGGAGGAAGGATATCTCCTCACCACTGCCCTTCCTGACCTTCAACGTGTGATAGCTCCTCTCCTCCCCCATGTGCCTGTGCAGCCACCTCTCCTTGGACATGGGGTTGCTCCTCCCGGCCACCACCCCTGGCCTCTGGCGGCTGCGACCAGCACACTAAGAGCAGGCAGCTGTGACCTGAGTATATTCTTATCTTGATACAGTGTATATGCAAAACTGGGAGGAAAGCAATCAGCTTCTTTCTGTACACTAAGGCCAGGTATATTTTATTATTTTTTTTAAATTTTATTTTTTTCTACTCTATTTTACTTTACAATATGGTATTCGTTTTGCCATACATTGACATGAATCCACCACGGGTGTACATGAGTTCCCAATCCTGAACCCACCCCTACCTCCCTCCCCATATCATCTCTCTGGATCATCTCCGTGCACCAGCCCAAGCATCCTGTATCCTGTATCGAACATAGACTGACGATTCATTTCTTACATGATAGTATACATGTTTCAATGCCATTCTCCCTAATCATCCCACCGTCTCCCTCTCCCTCAAAGTCCAAAAGTTCGTTCTATACATCTGTGTCTCTTTTGCTGTCTCGCATACAGAGTTATCATTACCATCTTATTTTAAAGGCAAGATGGAGGCTTTCTAGCCAGAAATTCTTATTAATAGAGAAAAGAGATGTTAAATACTAATGACAGAAAATAAGTGATCTTATATTCTATAGATAGGTATGTAGAACAGAACAGAGACTGACGTGCAGCTGTCAAGGTGAGAAAAGTGGTGTGTGATGACATTAAAAAGCATGGTTAATCCACAAACACATTTAATTGGAAGAGCCATATACACCACAATGATTTGTTACACTTTGTTCAATTAATGACTTTTAAATTAAACATAGTCTGTCTATATATAAATTAAAGAAGACATAAATATTTGGGGTAAATTACACATTTTGCATCAGATTTGTTCATTTTTATTACATACAACTGTATTAAAGTTAGTATACAATAGTCATTAAAATAGATTGATAGACTGAACTATAAGAAAATAGAATTTTATTAAATCACAGCTAATTAAAACAAGTAACCTATGAAATCTCACAGTTCATTCACTTATTTCCATGACCTGCCACCATACTTGACAATAGCTTTCAAGAAAATATGGGCATTCCAAATTATATATGTGACAAATGATATAAACAGTATAAAATATAAAATTTAATTGATTATATTTTAATACCAATTGATTAAAATGTAAATTAATACAATACTCTTTTTAAACTGTAATTGATAATTATTGTTACTAATGCTATTATGAGTTCTTATTGAACATTCACAATAATGAAAATATAAGAATAGAAAAAATGTAACAGTTCATTTTGTATTTTCAAAACGTACATATTTTGTGAATTATTAATCATTAAAACTAATATTTTTTGTTTTATTTTTTAAAATAAGTCCTATGACTTCTAACTCTTCACATGTACTTTCTGGGGGTTGATTCTTTAGTATATTTACAGTCAAAGCCATAACTGTAGATAGTGGAGAAGACCTTAATGACTGACCTCAACATACCTTTTCATTTTTAAAATTAAAAAAATAAATTAGGGGCACTGATATTGTTGTAATTATTTCAGGAACATGATTAAAAGTCATTAGTCATATTAATATACCATATTAAGTTGGAATTTTAAATGTTATGTCAAAATATGCTGGCTTGAAGTGCTTTTACTTTACAAAATTTTCAGCAAATCATTTTTTTTGTAGCTGCACCAACCACATTTTAAACTGTTGGTGATGAACAGCTAGAATTTGTTCATGAACAAACTGTGTTTGGTGTTGCATATGATGTTTTAAGAGAAGTGCAGCATTTGAACAAGAATAATGAAGAACAAAAAATTCCTGTAAAAAAAGGGTTTTTTTGAACCATTTACTTAAGCATTCATCTTGTGTCTACATCTCAGAACCTTGACAGAAATATGTCTCTTTTCATGAAACTTAAAATCACCATTCCTGCCTTTAATATCCAATCAGTCTGTACTTTGCAACATTCAATAGCTATTTCTATATTTTAAAAAGAAACATTATCCTTTCAGAATTGCTGTTTCTTGTAGAATTACAGTCTATTATAATAAAATTGTTCACATAATGAAGAGTGGTCAGGATGTGGCCACTTTCCATGGTGCTACTAATGTAAGAAATATGGGAGATGGTCCAAAGTCCTCTACAAACTGCTTGTTTGATTTAGTACTAGTCCCTCAAAAAAATTGCTATGGCCTGTGTCCCAGACTTTACAATCAAGGCAGACAACTACTCTCTTTTCTTACTTCATGTTTGCAATATCACTTAAATAAACATATTCAGAACCTCTATTAAAATGGCAATTATGAATATTCAAGATAAATTGCTTTCTCTATTAAGTATCTGTAGGGTCTCTTCTTTTTCTGCTGTGAATTGGATGTATTCTTCATTCCAAACTAGGTGTGCTACATTTCAGTGACATAGCAAACAACTTTAAAAGTGTATGAGAGTGTTCATCAGTTAAAATGAATTTTACATTCTAATGATACATACTTCTACAAGGCATTTTTTTTTGAAGTAAGGTTACAAAACTCAGTAAAGTATTATAAAATATTACTCAGGGATATTTTAAAAGTCAGTGCATTCTGTTGATAAGATAAATGGTCATATAGTATGTATGTGTTAAGCAGAGTCTGGTCTAAGAACAAATATCTCCAGGCTGCACATCTCTTATACCATTCCCTTTCAATCCCTCACCTTCCATTTCCCACTCTCCATTGTAGTTGCATGCTCACTTTTACAATTCCAGAAGTCCAGTGTGCTCCTGGGTTAGCATATCACTGCCCTACCTTGTTCACCTCACTCCTGTTCTAGGACAGAATGACATTTTAACACTCCATTAACAAATGTAGCTATTGGACTCCACAACCAGAATCCATGGTCCATAAATTTCGAATGTCTCTTGAGAAACAGAATTTCTAACCTCCCTTCCATCAGTTCAGTTCAGTCCCGTCGCTCAATCATGTCTGACTTTTTGTGACCCCATGGACTGCAGTACGCCAGGCCTCTCTGTCCATCAACAACTCCCAGAGCTTGCTCAAACTCGTGTCCATTGAGTGGGTGATACCATGTAAACATCTCATCCTCTGTTGTCCCCTTCTCCTCCTGCCCTCAATCTTTCCCAGCATCAAAGCCTTTTCCAATGAATCAGTTCTTCACATAAGGTGGCCAGAGTTTTGGAGCTTCAACTTCAACATCAGTTCTTCCAGTGACTATTCAGGACTGATTTTCTTTAGGATTGACTGGTTTGATCTTGCTATCCAAGGGACTCTCAAGAGTCTTCTCCAACACCACAGCTGGAGAAGCATCAATCCCTTCCATAGATTTACCAAATGTAAAAGGGCATAGCTACCATACTACTTATATGTTAGCATTGCCTTGGTTGTACAAGTGTGTCATAAGAGCAGAAATGTGGGAGCTGCGTCTACCATTGTCATTGGAATGACTTTATACAAGTTATTTCCTCTTTTTTGCCTCAGTTTTATTATCTGGATTAATAATGATACTGACATCAAGGAGTGTTGTGAAGATTATATAAAACAATAAGTATAAAGTGTTTAGAACAGTTAAAGTAGTAGGTGCCATATAAATATTAGCTCCTATTACTAATAAATTCATGATTCTGTGGTGGGAATTTTAAAGAAGTGATAGAATTTAAAGAGTGAGGATTTTAAATTCAAATTTGTTTTGCTTTCACATGAATTTCTGTGTCTTAGCCAAGTGTGCTTGAGAGCAGCCAGGAGTTGTCTACGAGTTTAACCAATGCTCATTAAGGATAAAAGTTAGAAATCTAAATAGATTGGATAAGTTGGATAGAATGAAAAGGCTAAATTTCTTATTACTTATTCCAGTTATACTAATGGAATTGAGAAGAATAGTGGCATGTAGTTGTAAATTGGCAAAGAAGCAAGTTAGCTGAAAGTGTAAGTGTAAACTATCTAGATGTCTCTCTGAAGGCTCATTCTCTTAAAAGCAGATCGTCTGATAATTTTGGCTTTACTGAAAGCTTTACTTTTCAGAGAGTTGAATAAGGCCTGCTATTTGGGATTTTATTCTATCAAGAAAGCATCAGTTGGCAAAATGGAAGTGACAGGAATCTTGGGAGAAGATGATGATATCGTCTTAGGCGCCATAAAGCTAAGGAAATGAATACTTTGTAGAATCTAATATCTCCCCTAGATTTTAAGAAAATCTTCTGAACAAAACAAGTTTGTGACAAAGATAAGAATGTTCAAATTCTAAATGCTCTGACAAGTGAAATCTTTATGATAGTCTCACAGATTGTCTAATGAGAAAGTTAGTAAACAGACATATGCATCTGTACAGAGAATTATTTTTTTCATAACAGTACAAATAAAAGATAAGAAAAAGGACAGAATGATAAATTAATTGTAATAAAAATGAGAAAAACTCTGAAATGTGGAAAGAAGTGTACTGGAAAAACTTTCAGCAAAATATGTATTGTATTTATATCATGCAAGTTCTAGGAAAAAAAAAACGAGAAAGTAAGGTTTACTGCTTAGGTTACTGATGAGAGATAAACAGATCTTCTCAGTTTGTGTTTTCCTTCCATATTGCCCATTTTACGAAAAGCTAAGAAATTGCATAAATATGGAAAGAGTTAAAAGTGAAATCCAAGATAGGAGGAGAGAAAATGTAACATAAATTAGACAAAATATTTTCCTCTCACAAACATATTCTCATCCATAAAACCTATGTACTGGCATGAAAACTAAAGCAATACTTTGTAGTGCTCTAGGATTAGTAAAGCATGGCATTTCAGGATTTGGAGGCACCTTAACTGGGTGTTCTTTGGAAGGACTGATGCTAAAGCTGAAACTCCAATACTTTGGTCACCTCATGTGAAGAGTTGACTCATTGGAAAACACTCTGATGCTAGGAGGGATTGGAGGCAGGAGGAGAAGTGGACAACAGAGGATTAGATGGCTGGATGGCATCACCAACTCGATGGACAGGAGTTTGGGTGAACTCCAGGAGTTGGTGATGGACAAGGAGGCCTGGCGTGCTGTGATTAATAGGGTCGCAGTGAGTCAGACACGTCTGAGCAACTGAACTGAACTGAACTGAACTGAACTAACTGTTGTTTTGACATCTAATGCTTCAATGTTGGTCCCTCTTATTCTAACATATTAATATAGACATTATGATTTTCAAAAGATGAAATGGTTAATTAACTAATCCCTAGATCTTGCTGTTCAGTTCAGTTACAGTTTAGTCGCTCAGTCACGTCTGACTCTTTGCAACCCCATGGTCTGCAGCACACTAGGCTTCCCTGTTCATCACCAACTCCCGGAGCTTGCTCAAATTTATGTCCATCGAGTCAGTGATGCCATCCATCCATCTCGCCCTCAGTCATCCCTTTCTCCTCCTGTCTTCAATCTTTCCCAGCATCTGGTCTTTTCCAGTGAGTCGGTTCTTCATTATCAGGTGGCCAAAGTATTGGAGTTTCAGCTTCAGCATCAGTCCTTCCAATAGGATATTCAGGACTGATTTTTTTTAGGACTGACTTGTTTGTTCTCCTTGCAGTCCAAGAGACTCTCAGGAATCTTCTCTAATACTACAGTTCAAAAGCATTAATTCTTTAGCGCTTAGCTTTTCTTATGATCCAGCTCTCACATGTAGATCTTGATGTTAATCCTTGGCAAAAAGAAAAAAGTGAAATGGTTTGGTGATCAAGTGGTTTTTGAATGATAAGAACAGAAAGAGGCAAGCCCTAGAAGCCTCACTGGTTCACAAGGTAAGAAAAAAAAGAAAAAAAAAAAAACACCTTCTGTCACAGAAATTTTATAATGTAGCAAATATAGATAGATTATGAAACATACTATATCCCTAATTTGTCCTGGTTTCACTGAATTCATTAAATGTTTGTCATTTTGTCTTGTGGACTAGACATGGAAATATGTGCTTAAGATGGTAGAATTCATGAAATTGTAACTAGTTGGGAAATCATCAAACGTGATCTTTTAACCTATGGTTGTTACCTGGAGAAATATATTTAAGGCATGAATATGCTTACTAGTTATTATTTACTGCACTACATCTTTTTAAAAAGCTATAGAAAGCATCCTCTTCCTAAAACCGACAGTAATAGTGTATATTTTCATTTATTTGATGTAATATTTTATTGTGAATAAATAGAGAAAAGGCTTATTCAGAAATTCTGAGAATAACTAGCTAATTTTTTGGAATAAATTACATTATATCCTAACCTCACACACACCAAGATTAATTTATATATGAATTAAAATATTTAATTTTTAATTAGAGTTCTAAAATATTGCGAATACTATTTGCAAACATTAAATCTATTTCTGCTATTTGGTGTCCTTTCCTGAGCTTCTTGCCCTTAAACCTGCCTCAGTTGGACATGCCCATGTTGTTATCTCACACACAGCCAACTCAGCAGACCCAAACTGTGTTCATTAGCATGCCTTATATCCCACTCCTCCTCCTCCTCTTGGAGTTTCGGCCTAAGAAATGGAAGCATCATCTACCCGCATCTTCCAACCAGAATCATGCAACTCATCTTTAACTCTCTATAATATATTCCCTAAATCATATTGATAGCTTACAGCGAATGATGTCAGAATTGCGATCTCCGAAAAAGATTTAGCCTCAGGACTAGAGGACAAGCTTGACCACTCAGGGCTCTTGTGTGGCATAGGTTTTATTACAGTGAAAATGAACAGAGAAAGCTTCTTACATAGACATCAGAAGGAGGCAGAGAGTGCCCCAGTTGCTAGTCTTTAGTGAGGGAGTTATATACATTTAAATTATTCAGTTCAGTTCAACTCAGTCACTCAGTCGTGTCCAACTCTTTCTGACTCCATTAACTGCAGCACGCCAGGCCTCCCTGTCCATCACCAACTCCTGCAGTTCACACAAACTCATGTCCATCAAGTTGGTGATGCCATCCAGCCATCTCATCCTCTGTCGTCCCCTTCTCCTCCTGACCCCAATCCCTCCCAGCATCAGAGTCTGTTCCAATGGGTCAACTCTTTGCATGAGGTGGCAAAAGTACTGGAGTTTCAGCTTTAACATTAGTCCTTCCAATGAACACCCAGGACGGATCTCCTTTAGAATGGACTGCTTGGATCTCCTTGGAGTCCAAAGGACTCTCATGAGTCTTTTCCAACACCACAGTTCAAAAACATCAATTCTTTGCCACTCAGCCTTCTTCACAGTCCAACTCTCACATCCATACATGACCACTGGAAAAACCATAGCCTTGACTAGACGGACCTTTGTTGGAAAAGTAATGTCTCTGCTTTTCAATATGCTGTCTAGGTTGGTCATAACTTTCCTTCCAAAGAGTCTTTTAATTTCATGGCTGCATTCACTATCTGCAGTGATTTTGGAGCCCCCTCAAAAAAGTTTGACACTGTTTCCACTGTTTCTTCATCTATCTCCCATGAAGTGATGGGACCAGATGCCATGATCCTTGTTTTCTGAATATTGAGCTTTAAGCCAACTTTTTCACTCTCCTCTTTCACTTTCATTAAGAGGCTTTTTAGTTCCTCTACACTTTCTGCCATAAGCGTTGTAGTAATCCAGTATCACAGAAATCCAAGCCTATGCCTAAACCAGTAATGCTGAAGAAGCTGGAGTTGAACGGGTCTATGAAGACCTACAAGACCTTTTAGAACTAACGCCCCCAAAAGATGTCTTTTTCATTATAGGGGGTTGGAATGCACAAGTAGAAAGTCAAGAAACACCTGGGGTAACAGGCAAATTTGGCGTTGGAATGCACAATGAAGCAGGGCAAAGGCTAATAAAGTTTTGTGAAGAGAACCCACTGGTCATAGAAATTAGTTATTACAGTAAATCAAAAGAATGTCTCAAGTTTGGGAAAAATTTACCAGACCCAGTCCCACAATTTACATTTTAGGATAACAGGATTTGAATTCAAAAATAGGAAAATCCTACCAGACCCACTCCCATAATTTATATTCTGAGATATCAGAATTAGTCAGAAGGTTTTCCCAGGAAGGAGAAACTGCCGTCAAGCAGGATACATTGTTGTTGTATAATCCCTAGTACAGAGTTTAAACTGAGTTGTTTGTTGTGTAATCATCAGTTCTAGGCTTAAAGAAACAAACCATTTTACGTGACTAATACTAAGGAATGTAGAGGAAAAAAAAAAAAAAGAAGAAGAAACATTTGTCCTTTTATCCTCCTTGAGAATTCCAGACCCCTATCTCCTCTGGGACCCCTGGACTTCTTACCAACCTGCTTAGGAATTGACCTGTCTCAATTTTAGTTATCAAGCTAAATCAGGCATTTGACCAAAATTCCATTTTAGAAATACTACTTTGACAATAAGTAAAATGATTAACTAATTTACTTCAGTTTCCTATTGAGAATTTGACACAGATTATAACTGGGTTTCAAGCACAGTAACCCATTTAGTCCTTTATTAAATAAGTATTTATTAGCACTTACTGTAAGTAGAATGAGAAGAATTTAATTTTCTGTAATATCAGGTATTTATGGTACTTGATATTAAAAAAGACACAAACCTGAGTGAATGCTTTTAAGAAAAGATGTCTTTGGTAGATTACAAATGAACTAAGTTGATATTGAATAGCTTGGATTCTGAATCCTAACTTTGATTCCATTTGTGTAGTCCTAGACAGTTTACTTCTGATCAGAAACTGGGGATAACGAAGTGGTACAAATTATATGAAATTGTATGGATAGCTCATTTGATACAATTTCTGTCACATAGTAGCATTCAATAAATATAAGCTACTTCTCCCCTTTTTCTCTCTTCCCCAGAAAAAGTAGGATAATTTCTGCCTAGGAAATAAAAGAATGTTTCATAGTAAGCCACATAATTAATTTGTCCTGTAAATATGAATAGTATTAGAATAAGAGTAGACAAAGGTGATAATATTTTGGAGGTACAAATAAAAGTTTAAGTAAAGATGTACAGCTGGGAAACTGTTTAGACAGTTAGTTAAATATCACTTAGATAAACAAGGGATATATTTTTTCCCAATAAAATATATAATCCATACAAGAGAAATTGTGTCTGTTTTTGTTTTCATTTATATACAAAACATCTAACAGTGCTTTACACTTAGTAGTTTCTTGAGAAAATATTTATTGAATGAAATAATTAATAAAAGATTTTAGGGCAAATTAAAATTGTTTGGGAAAATCTTTACTTACTGAATTACATAAAATACAGGAAATTAGACCAGTAAACATTCTTTGATTAAATTCTGGGCTGCTCTAATGACTGGTGAATACTTAGGAAATCAGGGGAGAAGCTGGAAAATAGAGGATCCCATTCATTGATGCATAACACACCTAAAACTTGATCAAAAAGGGTCAAGTATCAGCAGTTTCAAAGGAGCCACCTATGTAATAAACTCATCTGCTTTTCCATATCCTAGACAGACTAGATGCAGTACCCGTTTCTCGTCTAGTCTGAGATGTAATCTGTCTTCAATGTAGCATTACCAGCAATAGTAAATGAATTTCAAGTTTATGGTATGTTTTATAGTTCTTTTTCGGTAACTATTAACTCTCAAGTGGGGCTTCCCTGGTGGCTCAGAGGTTAAAGCATCTGCCTTCAATGCGGGAGACCAGGGTTAGATCTCAAGTAGCACTTTGCTAAGATTTTGAAAGGTGTTTTTCTACCCCTATGTGTTCAGGGAAGCAATCTGATTTTACAGAATTAGAATGTAAAATTTTCAGTCCAATGATTTTTTTTTTCCTTTTCTCCATACAAGAAAATGGCTGATTTCTTATTTGGCATAAAAGAAACGAAAAGTTTCTTAAAATTTCTTTTGTTATGCAGATATATGCATCCTAATGTACAGAGTATAATAATAATAAATTATAACATGATACCTAGAATGTATTTCTTATTTTAAAGCTAAAAGTTCAAAATGTCATAGTATAATAGATGCAATTGAACAAAGCTAATTCTTGTAATCTCAAAGCAATATGTGGAAAGAGATAGATGGACTCAAATGGCCTATCTCTTGATCAAGTTGCTAAAGCAGTTAGTCCATATTGGTTAAGCTAAAAAAAACTCAGGTTGCAAATCAGTTCTACCCACCATAAGATGGTTGCAGCTTCAATGAAATAATTTGGTGTCTCCCATCTGAGATCACTGAGTATTGATTCTAGAAAGTCAATGAAGTTGCAAGTTTGTTAGATTTTTTAAAGTCTTCATGTAAAATGAAGATGTCAAATGATCAGATGAAATCAAGATGATCAAATGAAAATGTTGATCATAACTCAGACCCGAATTTTATCTGACTCACTGAAGGAAGAGTGAAATAAATTAACACTGTCTTTTAGTAAATAAAAATTACTTTTCTTTCTATAAGAAAATTTAGGCTCCAAATCTTTGAAATGATAATATTCTCAATTATCTAATTATCGTTATTTCTTTCTAGGTATCTACTTACCTATGTTTGTTTCTAACTAAAGCTTAATCTCTTATCTGTATATAAATGCCAATATTTAGTCATCGATATTTATCACTTATTAAATATGAAATCATAGGCCATCCAAACAAAAGAAAAAGTTAGCATAGAAATAAAAAATTTCAGTATACAAAATGGAGCTGTATCTTGTTTTTGGATTTCTTTGCTGACTAAATAAATCTCAATATAAATTTATTCTAAATGATTCACTATTGAAAGCAAATAAAGTGTAAACAGACATATACAAACCCCTCCAGGAATAGGAAGCCTATCACTTTATGTGACTGACCTCTAACACAAAATAAGTGAACTAATTTTGATCCCTGCCTAACAAGTATGTATATTACTGTCTTAGTCAAGTGCCTTCCAGGAAATTCTCCATCCCATTACTAATATCTTTTAGATTAGCTATCCCCTAGAATTTCTTCTTTCAGCATTTCTGAAACATTGGCCAGATTAATCTGTGTAAATTTTGATTTCTCCAACCTACTTTCCTTCAAAATAAGCAAAAATGAGTCCTTATAATCTGTGGCCTTAGCACCAACCTTAGATCCAAATAATGGGAAAAAAATATGAATTCCAAATGGAATTGGGGCAGGTGATTAATGAAGGAAAGAAGAGAAATTATCATTTATAAAAGGTCCTACTTTCTACAAAGTACAATTCTCAGATTTTTGTCTACATTCCAATACTTATTTTACAAAGCAATTTATGATGGTGTATTCATACCCACATTTTTGAGATAAAGACATTTTGAGTAACCGATACTTGTAAAACCATCTCTGTGTGACTCTAGCCGACTTTTCAAAATGCCATTTGTAAATTACAGGTTTAGAGATTAAGTTTGATTTGAAGGAGATTGGAAGCACAAAAGCTGAACAAAAATATGAATCATGGAGCACACTCTAGGAGTTCAGGTTGCTCTCATTTGGTTGGTGCTAAGGAAATGTGGAGAAGATGGAGTGACAAGAGATGAGAAAGACAACTTGAACCAGACCACACAAGAATTTAGATGTTTAAACTGAGGAAGCAATTTATTTTACTGGTAATGAGAGGCATTGAACACATTTGGTTGAGAGTATATTGTGATTGAGCCTCTTACAACTGTCCATTCAACTACCTGACACATTTCTGCCTGTATTACTCTTCTGTTGATGAATAACATATTAGCTAAAACTTAGCAGCTAAAGAAAAATACAGTATTTATTATATCACTGCTTGTTTAAGTGAGGAACTGGGGAACAGCTTAGCTGGGTGCCTCTGGCTCAGAGTCTCTCATGAACTTGGAGTCAAGTGGTCTCATCAAAAGGCTGACAAGGGGTTGGAATCATTGGAGATTCAGGCTGACTCAAATGGTTTTGACAAGCCTCAGTCCTTCACCATGTGGACCTCTTCTTTGAACTGCCTCAGGCACATATATTTGACTTCTTCCAGGGTAAGGAAGCCACGAAAGAGTGACACCAATAAGATATCACCATCATATTTATACCATTCCCCTTCTAGACTTTTATTTCTATTGAGACTGTCATCTTCTAGACTTTTCAAATTCAATAAAAGTATTTCAGGGCTACCTTTCTCTTTGATTCATCCTCTGAAATAGTGAACTATGCTTTTCTTGACTTCCAGAAATTAAAAAAAAAAAAAATCCTTTTCTTCACCATGCACTTCACCAGACATACTTTTTGTTTATTTAGCAAGAGCCAGGCCATGCAAAATACATGATTCCCCATAACACTTAGCAAAATTTTGAGTGTAATATATGCCCAATAAAATTATACTGATCAGTTGTTGTTTAGTCACTAAGTTTCCCCCGACT
Organism: Neotragus moschatus; assembly: GCA_006410615.1. Taxonomy (NCBI): domain Eukaryota; kingdom Metazoa; phylum Chordata; class Mammalia; order Artiodactyla; family Bovidae; genus Neotragus; species Neotragus moschatus. Next base: position 4,962,800 of record SJYA01001316.1, on the reverse strand, counting down.
CTTTTGTGACCCTATGGACTGTAGCCTGTCAGGATCCTCTGTCCATGGGATTTCCCAGATAAGAATACTGGAGTGAGTTGCCATTTCCTTCTCCAAGGCATCTTCCCATCCTAAGGATCCAACCCAGGTCTCCTGAATTGCAGGAGAATTCATTACCAACTGAGGAAATCCAGAGGAATTACCAGAGGAAATCTATTAAATACATTTTTTTCTTTGAGTATTATCTTTCAAGGTTCACCCTTACTTTTAATTTTGAACCCCCGATTGTCATTTATACTTGAATACTGATTGGATGACTTAAATAATATTTCCCTAAGTCAGTTATGCAGGATAAGTGATTTTAATTGTTGTTCGTTTGTTTTGGCGTTTACTGTTTTTGGCATTTCTCAGACTGCTTAATGTGCTAAAGTTATAGGATTTCAGAAGTTCAGAATTTTTAGAAATTCTATGTATGTTAACACTTTTCAAGTTACTTTGTACACAAGACCCTTTTCTGAAAATGCTAACAGTAATCAGTATAAGACCAAAATAATCACTCACCTTCATTCATTTTCAAAGTTGTTGTAAGAATTTTGCATTTGCCAAATTCTTTGAGTATTGTGAAATAAAATATAAAAAACAAAATGAATAATGACCAGTATAAGGGGATTTAATACCATTAGACCCCTTTGTTATTGTCATTTTCCAACCTCAAATAACCACAACAATAAAACAAAACCATTACTCTTTTGAGCTTGTCATAATATTAAAACATGGAAATGATAGTGAGGAATGGTAGTAATTATCATGCCACATTAAGATGATAATTATTTTTAAGGTCTATTGCTGCTACTGCTGCTAAGTTGCGTCAGTTGTGTCTGACTTTGTGTGACCCCATAAACGGCAGCCCACCAGGCTCCCCCATCCCTGGGATTCTCCAGGCAAGAATACTGGAGTCAGTTGCCATTTCCTCCTCCATTAAGGTCTACTGTTGCTGCTAAGCTACTAAGTCACTTCAGTCATGTCCGACTCTGTGTGACCCCATAAATGGCAGCCCAGCAGGCTCTCCAATCCCTGGGATTCTCCAGGCAAGAACACTGGAGTGGGTTGCCATTTCCTTCTCAAATGCATGAAAGTGAAAAGTGCAAGTGAAGTCGCTCAGTCATGTCCTACTCTTAGTGACCTCATGGACAGCAGCCCACCAGGCTCCTCCATCCATGGGATTTTCCAGGCAAGAGTACTGAGTGGATTGCCATTTCCTTCTCCATTAAGGTCTACTACTTTGGCCACCTCATGCAAAGAATTGAGTCATTGGAAAAGACTCTGATGCTGGGAGGGATTGGGGGCAGGAGGAGAAGGGGACGACCGAGAATGAGATGGCTGGATGGCATCACGGACTCGATGGATGAGAGTCTGAGTGAATTCTGGGAGTTGGTGATGGACAGGGAGGCCTGGCGTGCTGCGATTCATGGGGTCGCAAGGAGTCGGACATTACTGAGAGACTGAACTGAACTGGACTGAACAGTTGCTAAAACTATCCTTGAGTTTAACAAAGGATGAGAAAAACAAGGATGCTATTACAGAGAACTTCAATTTTTATTTCCTATTAAAGGTTTTCCTTTTTTTATGCTTTTCAGTAGCACCTGAGAAAATATACTCCTCAACAATATTTACATCCCATACATTTCATTTTTTCTATTGGTTATAAGCATAATTGCTTCACAGAAAAAGTAGGAAGGAAAATTGTCATAACTGTTGTGGTCCTAGCTGTTTTTAAAGAAAACCTAATTTTTTCTCTCCACAGGAAAAGTTATATTGACACCCACTCACTGAACAGTAATACAAAGTTGCATTGATTTTTTTCACCACCATTAATGACATTTTATTGGATTCATCTTTGACTTAGATTAAGCACACAGAAATTAATAGAATTTAATAGAGCTAAATTCACCTTAATTTTGTTCCCATTTTCTTTAGGTATTTGCAATATTTTCTCACAAATTTCTTTGATAAAGAAAAGTATGAGAAAATATTTGCTTTTAAACAGATTTAAAACCATTTACTTAGTTCATGCTGAGTGAGTTAAGATGTTTCTTTATAAGAGGCACCAGGCTATTTTAGTGACTTGTGTAAAATAAGTCTAAAGTAATAATAGCATAGAGTCTTTTAGAGAAGAGAAGAAAATGTTCCCCGGTTCAGCATTGATGTTTCTGTAATCTAGAGGTGCCAATAGAGATGAGCCTTGGATTTGGCTGGTACAAGTGAATAAACAATAAGTTAAATCAAAGCATAAGGATGTTATTTCACACCTTTGCGGCAGATAGTATATTATTCAGAACCTAGCTCATCTATCAAAAATTTCACTGAATAAAAAGGTGGGTTTGAATACTAATATATTAATATTATATAAAGATAGAAAGAATTAGGGCATTTAAATAATTAAACATGGTGAAAAATGGAGATGTGGCATTCAAGTAAATAAAGTACTAATTCCAATTTTAGGCATTATAATTTATATACTAGCTTAAACTTTAAAAATGAGAAAAGGATTTATATGATNTTGCTTCCTGACCTGCATACAGATTTCTCAAGAGGCAGGTCATGTGGTCTGGTATTCTCATCTCTTGAAGTATTTTCCACAGTTTATTGTGATCCACACAGTCAAAGGCTTTGGCATAGTCAATAAAGCAGAATTAGATGTTTTTCTGGAACTCTCTTGCTTTTTCAATGACCCAGCAGATCTCTGGTTCCTCCTCGTTTTCTAAACCCAGCTTGAACAATCTGGAAGTTCACTGTTCATGTACTGTTGAAGCCTGGCTTGGAGAATTTTGAGCATTACTTTGATAGTATATGAGATGAGTGCAATTGTGTGATAATTTGAACATTTTTTGTCATTGTTTTTCTTAGGGATTGAAAAGAAAACTGACCTTTTCTAGGCCTGTGGCCACTACTGTTTTACAAATTTGCTGACATATTGAGTGTAGCACTTTCACAGCATCATCTTTTATAATTTGNAGTGAAATTGTGTGGTAGTTTGAGCATTCTTTGGCATTGCCTTTCTTTGGAATTGGAATGAAAACTGACCTTTTCCAGTCCTGTGGCCACTGCTGAGTTTTACAAATTTGCTGACATATTGAGTGTAGCACTTTCACAGCATCATCTTTTATAATTTGAAATAGTCAACTGGAATTCCATCACCTCCACTAGCTTTGTTTGTAGTGATGCTTCCTAAGGCCCATTTGACTTCACATTCCAGGATGTCTCATTCTAGGTGAGTGATCACACCATCGGATTATCTGGGTCATGAAGATTTTTTCTGCATAGTTCTTCTCTTTATTCTTGCCACCTCCTCTTAATGTCTTCTGCTTCTGTTAGGTCCATACCATTTCTGTCCTTTATTGTGCCCATCTTTGCATGAAAATTTCCCTTGTTTTCTCCAGTTTTCTTGAAGAGATCTCTAGTCTTTCCTATTCTATTGTTTTCCTTTATTGCTCTCCATTGGTCACCGAGGAAGGCTTTCTCATCCCTCCTTGCTATTTTTTGGAACTCTGCATTCAAATGGGCATATCTTTCCTTTTCTCCTTTGCCTTTCACTTCTTTTCTTTATACAACTATTTTTAAGGCCTCCTCAGACAACCATTTTGCCTTTTTTCATTTCTTTTTCTTGAGGATGGTCTTGATCCCTGTCTCCTATACAAAGTCACAATCCTTTGTCCATAGTTCTTTAGGCATTNACTTCTTTTCTTTATACAACTATTTTTAAGGCCTCCTCAGACAACCATTTTGCCTTTTTTCATTTCTTTTTCTTGAGGATGGTCTTGATCCCTGTCTCCTATACAAAGTCACAATCCTTTGTCCATAGTTCTTTAGGCATTCTATCAGATCTAATCCTTTAAATCTATTTCAGTGTAAACAGTCTAGGTTTAGAAGCTTCAAATGTTTTTGAATATTTAAAAACCTGGAAGCAACTTTAATGCTACAGAGTAAAAAAGGAAGTAGAAAAAAAGAAAATATGGTCAGCATATACATTTATGATGTAATAGGATTTGGCTGTAAATCTGTTAATTTTTCTCTTCCTTGCTTTCAGCTTTTGACTCAAAANGAATATTTAAAAACCTGGAAGCAACTTTAATGCTACAGAGTAAAAAGGGAAGTAGAAAAAAAGAAAATACGGTCAGCATATAAATTTGTGATGTAATAGGATTTGGCTGTAAATCTGTTAATTTTTCTCTTCCTTGCTTTCAGCTTTTGACTCAAAAACAAGTGCCCCACAACATTAAATTTTGTCAGTAGTCCTTCCTTATGTAAATACAGGAGACTAGGATGTGGTAAATCTGCATCCACCTGCTTTATAACCATTGTAGATCTAGTGGTTAGATAGTAACTTGTAATAATTTTGCTTTACCCCAAAATATTTGTGCTGCCCCTGTATATCTTTCTAAAGTTGACATCAACTTGCATTTGTTTCACTCTACATTGCCTGATAAAATTGTGGTATGTGAATAAACCCATGGTTGAATAAACTCGTGAGTAACTTCAAGTATCTGGATTAAAATATAGAGAATTTATGTTATGTTGGACATGGAATTTAGCTTTTAAAATATATTTGTTGTGGCATTTTTTAATTGTAAAAATGCAAAGCTTTGGAAAAAATGTCATCTAGTTTTATTCTGTGATTGGGATGAGAACAATAACAGAGTCAGAATATATGGAGTTTCCTTTGCAGAGATGTTTAGTAGTTCCTATTTATTCATTTTGGAAGTGTGTGTGTTTTCAGTCACATCCGACTCTTTGCAANTTGGAAAAAATGTCATCTAGTTTTATTCTGTGATTGGGATGAGAACAATAACAGAGTCAGAATATATGGAGTTTCCTTTGCAGAGATGTTTAGTAGTTCCTATTTATTCATTTTGGAAGTGTGTGTGTTTTCAGTCACATCCGACTCTTTGCAACCCTGTGTTCTGCAGCCTTCCAGGCTCCTCTGTTTTTGGAATTTTGAATACCATTTCCTGCTCCAGGAAAGCTTCCAGAAATGGATCAAACCGCATCTCTTGAGTCTCCTGCATTGACAGGTGGATTCTTTTACCACTGAGCCACCTGGGAAACCCCATTCATTATAATAGGTACTAATTAAATCATTGTTAATTTATCAGTTATTTGATACTTTTACTTCCAGCAATTTAGCCATCTGGATTTTTACTTGGGATGCAAAATTGATGGAATAATTTATGGTAGAATTTTTGTCCATTAATCAGTTAGAAGCCTCATAAATTTTACTTCTTGTGGTCCTTTTAAATATCTACAACATGTTTCACTTATGTGCATGATCTTGATATCTAAACAACCATTATTTTACCTAGGACCTGTCAGTTTCTGCGTCACTTTGTGCAAGTTGTTCTTCTTCTTTTTTTTTTTTTCTGGGTCCTCCTCACATCATCTTTATATTCCCTAAAGATACAAACTTCTTGGATACTACTGAGATTATATACAACTTTCTATATAAGAAGATAACTCTTTCCTCTTACTACCCAGTTCCTCCTAAGCAAACCCTTCTTTCCAGAAGTCTTTTCCAACTAGGCAAGTTATGTGTCAAAGAGATGTATTATCTCCAGAGCATCAATGCTAGAAACAGTATTGACTTCCCATTAAGTATTTGCCAAACAGAATTCTTGGAACACAAATTGTCAAATCCTTGAGATTTTTATCACAGTGGGAGCTGGATAAATATTAATTCAATTGAAGACGAGAATATTTTATAATTTAAGTATAGAGAAATCCAAACATAAATTAGAAGTAATCTAATATAAAATGATGCAGAATGCCTTTTTATAATGGTAAAACAATAAAATGTTACCTTTATTTTAATTAACTATAAAAAATCTGTAGATACTTTCTGTTCTGCTATTGAAAATTTTCTCATCTCTAATAGTTATATGATCTTAAGTTCTTTGTTCAGAGTAATGTGTGTTTCTCTAGGAGTTATATTTATGTGGGGATGTATATACAAAGGAAAGTAAATTCTCCTATAACTTACATGTTATTTACCCTGAAGTTTCAGAAAAAAGCAAAAATTGTGTTATTTATATGCTCAAGGCAGAGTATTAAGCAAATGTTCTGTTCTTAAGAAAGATACAAGTTATTGCAAAAAAAAAAATGTAGCATTCTACAATTCTTATCCATAGTTTTGTTTACCATGTCATCTTCACACAGCTCTCCATTTTCCCCATTATTCTTTATAAATATGAGGCTTTTCCATAATCTATAGGAATGGAGGTGGTTACAAATATCCTGACCTTTCTCCCTTTGGTTAATAAATATCAACTTGGTCCCACAAAAATCTTGATAAGAAGCAAATAGTATTTATTTATAAACATCCAGTAATATTTTTCGCTTAAACTGTTCTCCCAGTAGTGTTGTGGATTTCCACACTAGATCTCTAGATGCAGTTGCTTCAACTCTTGTCAGTTATAAAATAATCCTTACTCTCCAGTGATCATGTTTGAATTCCTGAGGCATAGTATTACTCCAAGCATCAATGATGCAGTTTATTTCTTCTTAATGAAATTATTACACTTAAGTTTTTCTGATCCAACAATTCACAGGACAGTGTAATTTCCACTTTTAGTAAGTCTCTTCCTAAGGCTAGGACAATAGTATGCTTTTGCCTGGCTCCATTGTTACTTTCTGTTGTCCTGGCCAGCCTCTAGAGACTAGGACTCTGATACTAATGGCAGTTAACAGCTTGTTCACGTTTCTGAATATTTGTCATCTGGGTTTCCCATCACAATATTTAAGAATAAATTGGAAAACTGTATCAGATAAGATATTTTGTATAGGCAATGCCAGAAAAGAAAACAAACAAACAATAAACCCTCAAAATAACTTAAATCAATAAAGACATGTTTTGGCTTAAAAATAGAAAGTAAAAAGATCTGTATTCAACTATGATGTAGAGACTCATCACCGTCATCCTTCCTGGCTTCTCTAGTTTTCCTCTAAATTCCAGAGTGTTAACCTTATCCCAGGAACTTTCATAGTCTCACATCATATTGTTCAAGTTTAGAGAGAGATCTTCTTTCTGAAGCCTCTGCAAAGTCCTGCGATTTACCTGTCTGGTCTCAATTAAATTTATGTCCACCTCTAAACTAATTATTGAATTTTAAAGCAGTAGATACACTGAAAATTTAAGCTATTCAGTCCTCTGCTGGAGCTAGTGTAGGATTCAGTTCTAGAAAATTTTTAGTTTTCTTCTAAGGAATACCAAAGTGGAAAGAAGGATGCTGCAGAAGAAATCGACCAGTGTTCCTTACAGACATTCCCAAGAACCTCATAACCTAACATTGGATGTCAGCTGTTTGCAGAATGTGATTAAATTGCCATGTCTTTATAGACACTTTGGCTTGCCCACTGAGATCAATGTCTATTAATATCTTATCTAGCTGAAAATTCACCTCCAATACAGATCCTGATATAGGAGGCAAGTCATTATCATCTTCTAACCCTCTTTGCATTCTGCCTCATTTGCTATACTCAAGGCATTAGGATCAGTAATGAATATGATATTTCAGTACTCATGAGTGAGGACATTAGTTCAATCCAAAATAATAGGAACAACTGATGAAAGAACATCTCCAGACATTCACATGGACTGAGAAGGAATTCTAGAGACGTGGCAGAAACAACACTTATGCTTAACAGGTATTAGTGATTCAAGACCTTTGCTGTGTAAGTGATCCAATGAGAAGTAGAAACTGAGTGTTTTTTATGGAAGCTGCCTCTTGACTTTGTTTTGAAAAATTCCAATGTTTATTTTTCAACTTTCATCTTTTCTACATTACAAAAAGTGTTGAGAGAACTCCTGCATTATTTCTTTTTTTAAAAAAACTAAATCCAACTATTTCCTGGTTTTGAAATCATAGTACTTCAATAAGAGAAAATTGCAGAAGAGAATACTTTATTTTCCAATAGGAGCAGTAATTTAAGCCAGTATTCAGATACATATTCAGATAATACATCTATTGATAAAATACTGTAGGAGATTTTTCGTTTGTAAAACTGAATTTCACATTCTGTCAAATTAAATATGAATTATTCAGTATATCTAATATTTGTTTATATGCACAGAATATTAATTATAAGAAAATTACTTTTGATTTATTTCACTAGAAAAATGGAAAACCTTTTGTTGATTCTTGGCAAACCATTTTTGCACAAGGAATGGACAAAGCAAACATACAGAGCATATGTACGTAAAGTTTACACATACGTTTGATTAAGAAAAAGGCATAAATATTCAAATATAATAGAAGCTATATTGAGAAAATAAAATATGGATGACATCCTGACCAGGCTTTAAAATAGCTTGGGGAAAAAAATAGCTTGAAGAAAACAGTTACTTAACTCTTTCTGCCAGCAAAAGCATATAGACATACAGATCTTAAATTATATAATTTTTTAATAGTTTAACTTATGACAAAATAGTGAAAGAAAAATAGTAAAGAAACGAATTAAAAAGCAACCATTCTCCAAACAATGTGAATAAAAAGGCAATAATCAAAAATTCTGACTGAATATATTTGTATAGCTATTCAAAATACACGTCAAATGACATCCTTGAATTTTAAAATAGTTAAGGCATTTATTTCCACAAAATAGGCTGCTTCACTTTTAAAATATAAAACTTCCAAATGCAACTATTTAATAACTACAAAGAAATAGCGTTTAGAAATAGACAAGCTAGAATCAATGTTCTCTTTTCTATCTAGCTTTCTTTTCAAAGCTGTTAAATAAAATATATATTCTATGACTCAATTTTGTAACTCTTTCTCTGACACCTGTTCTGACCTTCGTTTGCCTTCAATGTCAGCCATGATACATAATAGACTTGAACAGTTTCTACGCTTTAAAGTACAAGCATACTGTACTATTATGACTTGACATTTGTAGCCATTTTAACATTCTAATAATTAGCTTAAAGATAGTGGTAAAAAAGTATGAACAACATTTTGATTAACTATGTCTTGCTTGATGTTTTGAACCTTGAGGAGTCTAATCTGAAATATCCTTCATCATAACCTATGTAGACAAGGGGAAAGTGGGACTTCAATAGCCACTAGACAGTTTGGATGACAGCCAGATGAGCCAATGTTCTAAGCACTGTCAGTGACCTTGGAGTGATTTTTGCAAAGGTGCAAATTTCTCTGTCTCAAGATAGGCAGCTCTGTGATTAAGTAAGTAATCGCACCCACAAACCTATAGAGCTTGGTAAACACATGTTGGCTATAAACAATATCCTTTATCTAAAGTATTTGAATGGAATGCTGAATACAGAAGCAGATTTATAGTATATTAGTCTATACTTCATATGTAGGAAGTGCTCAAATAACTGGAGTGGATTTATGCATCTTAGATTAAATAGTAAAAAGAATCAAATCTTATAGCTTTTCAATCCTTTGAAGCAAGATACAATTTTTTCACTTTTCTGTAGTATTTCTTCCATTGAGCAATGTTCTCTTTTAACTACGTAGGAAAAAAAATCAAGAGGTAGACAGAGCACAAAGTACATTTATGTATTTGTCTATGAATAGTTCTCATTTTTCTTGGATATTTGAGGTCTGTGACAAGCATAAAATATTTTGAATAGAATGTTAAATAAATGCATGAGTGATTCTTAGCCAAAGACATGTTAGAGTGCACAAAGTTAAATCATCTGACAGCTGTACAGTCATGGATACAGGGTTTAAAATGCTCATGGGGATGAAGGATATTGTGAGTGAACACTTTAGGATAGCTGTGAAGAAAGGGAATAAATGCAGTATATAATATTTAAGTGAGTTTTTTCATTTGGTTCTTTCTGATACTCTGACAAACATGCTAGATCACAGCATAATACAGACTAGATTTTTTAGACCACTGGTGTCTAATAGGGTGCTTATTAGATAAGCTGATACTAAAACATAAACCAAATATACAGGTTATGGTCAATGAATATGTAAATGGATTCATGAATAAAGGTACAGTGTGTATACATCTATGTCTGTGTAATCCTTTGTTGCACAGGATATTTCTATGTTGTAGAAATTGGAGGTATGCTTAGAAAGAGATAGCAAACATAACTTTCAACAGGGGCAGTATGAATTTCATTTATTTCAATTTTCTTTTGAACAAATACATTTTAATATTTAAGTCTGGCAATGAGCATAGAATAAAGTATACATTCAATTCAATTCAGGTCATGTCAGGTCAGGTATACATTACTTTAGTAATCAAGTAAAGAAAAGATGATGCAATGAAAATTTATAGCACTTACTCTGACTCCTATAGAGTTATTCGAGTAATTGATTGCTATATAAAACTGGCTTATTACAAACATGACTAATAAACCTATTCTAAATAATGATTAATTGCTTAGAGAACTGAAGAATCAAACATAAATGAATATCACAATCTGTGGACATATCAAATATCGCAGTTTAGAGGTATGTTTTTATCCAGAATTTATTCAGTTATGTTATCAAAGCTTTTCAGTAAGATATAGAATGATACCACTTTGGATGCAATTGCCAAAATCTAAACAGAGAGAGTTAGCATTTCTTGTGACTTTGAAATATTGGAGGAATGTTACATAATCAGTGACATGGTATTCACAAGGGATAGTGTGATAGAAAATAGCTGAATAGTTACAAATCACTTTGTCTGAAACCAGTTAATGTAAATAAGCAATGTGATCTTACTGAAAGCTCCAAACCATAAACATTCTGTTGTTTTATTCGATGGCATTTGTTCCATTTACAGCAAACAACAGCAACAAAAAAAATCTACAATGTTTCCTTACCAGGATGACTGCAAGTGCATTGGAAAAGAAGTCTCAGTTTGACTAAGAATGAGGGTGCAGTTTAATTCCTACTTTTCAAAACTGATGGGATGGACATATCTTAGAGATTCAGAGATGCCAACTAAAATGATTAATGGCCTGGAAACCAGGACCTCTGAAGAAGGATTCAAAGATTTACTGTCAGTCTGAAAAAAGAAGGCAACTCTCATATATAAAAGAATCTGGTTAAAAAAAAAAAAAAAAAAGATTCCCCAAATGAAAAACTCTGTGACAACCAAGTCATATGGTTAAGTAAAAGAAGAGAATTTAGACTAACTATAAGAGTGTTATAACAAGATTTTTAATTTTTGTGTTTGTTTTTATTTTTAAATATAAATTTATTTATTTTAATTGGAGGTTAATTACTTTACAGTATTGTATTGGTTTTGCCATACATCAACATGAATCCACCACAGGTATACATGTGTTCCCCATCCTGAACCCCGCTTCCTTCTCCCTCCCCGTACTATCCCTCTGGGTCATCTCTGCACCAGCCCCAAGCATCCAGTATCATGCATCGAACCTGGACTGGCTATTCGTTTCATTTAAAAGAGTGTGCTTTTCATTGTTTATTGATAGAGATAGGAAATACCTTATCTTTATTGATGCCTAAATAAATGACAGTATAAAGAAAATTCCTTCATGGCTTATTCTCCATGATTTATCAAAAACAAACAAAAGTGTTTACATGCTTTTTAATGCAGAATCCTCTGATTATTCTACGAAAGTTAACATACAAACCACTTAATGCATTATGGAATACTTGGTGTTTTTATTTTGCTGCTAAGATCTCTTAATTATCTGCCATACTAAAGGAATGTAATGGGTGTTTTGCAAGACTAATGTAACCTGCAGTGTTTGGACATGTCAGAGTCCTGAGAGTTCCAAGGACATTGGTGGCCTTTGTACTATCTTCAAAAGGACAGGTCATGAGTCAGTTCAATAAAGAGTTGGAAAAAGACACAATCCTCTTCATGGAACAGAGAAAGCTCATTGAGTCTGCCTATGAGAAGCAAGATACCAAGGGACTAGAAGATGGTAGAAGGAGAGAGATAACCCTAAAGAATTTGGGTTACCCATGAGAGGAAATTATATATATATATATATATGAAAACATATAGGATCAAAATACTTGGATTCAAATACAAATCTATAAGTTAATTACATGCTTTATGCTATTATCTATAAAATGGCAGTGATGATATAAACCTCATTGTGTGGTTATGAGGATTAAGTATATATTGTTACTTAACATTAAACCAGTGGCTGACAGTAAATAAAAATTATATGAGGGTTAGTGATTAACATTAAGAATTATTCCTATGAGTTTGACATTATGGAATACTCTTCTTGAACAAGTGAATTTAGAAATAGCATTTTAATATACAGACTGTAAATGACCATTTGGAAAAAAAAAAAAAAGGTAGTAACTTTCTGGTCTTATTTAGATGAATCAAGCATTTTGTTGAAGATTCTAAAAAAAAAAAAAATTTTCTCAGTTCATTTTTCCTAGAAGTGACCCTTTTCAACAGGAACTATTTTTACTCCTATGTATATTTTATGTCATATTTTCTTTTAAATCAGTTGTGAACCAAAGAAAGGATTTCATTTTCCTGCTAGCATCACTTCCATTATTACCTCCTGTGTGTGATACTCTTTACTTGGCTAGGGCTGTGCTTCATACTGTAACTAATGGATACATACGCTATGGAAAGGACAATATTATGCAGCCAGAGACTTTCTAAGGCCAGGCCATGAACTGCAGGCAGAGCAGATGATGGTCATCAGACATTAGTGCCCCTAGGAGTCTAGACATCAAACAAGGCATCAGACTGGCCTTCTGGCGATTGACTGATCTCCAAGAGACATAATATATGCACATTAATGTTAACTTTTGTTTTGCCATTTTGGAGATATTCATTTTTTACCTATTGATCACCCTCTCTTAAAAAACACAAATCTTTAACTTCTGTAGCTAGGAGTACTCTAAGCACTGGGGATATAGTGAGGAAATAGGCAGAGAATGTCTCTTGTTTATATGAGGCTACTATTATATACACAAGGANAATGTTAACTTTTGTTTTGCCATTTTGGAGATATTCATTTTTTACCTATTGATCACCCTCTCTTAAAAAACACAAATCTTTAACTTCTGTAGCTAGGAGTACTCTAAGCACTGGGGATATAGTGAGGAAATAGGCAGAGAATGTCTCTTGTTTATATGAGGCTACTATTATATACACAAGGAAGTAACTAATGGAGAAAGTAACTAATGAAGATAAGTTAATATTTTCTAGGAATTGTTCAGTTCAGTTCAGTCTCTCAGTCATGTCCATCTCTATGCAACCCCATGGACTGCAGCATGCCAGGTCTCCCTGTCCATCCCCAACTCCCAGAGTCCATTCAAACTCATGACCATAGAGCCAGTGATGCCAATCAACTATCTCATCCTCTGTTGTCCTCTTCTACTCACGCCCTCAATCTTTCCCAGCACCAGGGTCTTTTCAAGGTCAGTTCTTCACATCAGGTGGCCAAAGTATTAGAGTTTCAGCTTCAGCATCAGTTCTTCCAATGAATGCTCAGGACTAATTTCCATTAGGATGGACTGGTTGAATCTCCTTGTTGTCTAAGGAACGCTCAAGAGTCTTCGCCAACACCACAGTTCAAAAGCATCAATTCTTTGGCACTCAACTTTCTTTATAGTCCAACTCTCATATCCNGATCTCTAGTCTTTCCCATTGTGTTGTTTACCTCTATTTGTTTGCATTGAGCACTGGAGAAGGCTTTCTTATCTCTCCTTGCTATTCTTTGGAACTCTGCATTCAGATGCTTATATCTTTCCTTTTCTCCTTTGCTTTTCACTTCTCTTCCTTTCACAGCTATTTGTAATGCCTTCCCAGACAGCCATTTTGCTTTTTTGCATTACTTTTCCATGAGGATGCTCTTGATCCCAGTCTCCCGTACCATGTCAGAAACGTCATTCCATAGTTCATCAGGCACTCCATCTATCAGATCTAGTCCCTTAAATATTTTTCTCACTTCCACTGTATAATCATAAGGGATTTGATTTAGGTCATAGCTGGATGGTCTAGTGGTTTTCCCTACTTTCTTCAATTTAAGTCTGAATTTGGCAATAAGGAGTTCATGATCTGAGCCACAGTCAGCTCCTGGTCTTGTTTTTGCTGACTGTAAAGAGCTTCTCCATAATTGGCTGCAAAGAATATAATCAACCTAATTTCCGCATTGACCATCTGGTGATGTCCATGTGTAGAGTCTTCTCTTGTATTGTTGGAAGAGGATGTTTGCTATGACCAGTGTGTTGTCTTGGCAAAACTCTATTATCCTTTGCCCTGCTTCATTCTGTATTCTAAGGCCAAATTTGCCTGTTACTCCAGTTGTTTCTTGACTTCCTACTTTTGCATTCCAGTCCCCTATAATGAAAAAGACATCTTTTTGGGGTGTTATTTCTAAAAGATCTTGTAGGTCTTCATAGAACCGTTCAACTTCAGCTTCTTCAACATTACTGGTTGGGGTTGGATTACTTTGATACTGAATTGTTTACCTTGGAAATGAATGGAGATCATTCTGTCGTTTTTGAGATTGCATCCAAGTACTGCATTTCAGACTCTTTTGTTCACCATGATGGCTACTCCATTTCTTCTAAGTGATTCCTGCCCATAGTAGTAGATATAATGGTCATCTGAGTTAAATTCACCCATTCCTGTCCATTTTAGTTCGCTGATTCCTAGAATGTGAACGTTCACTCTTGCCATCTCCTGTTTGACTACTTCCAATTTGCCTTGATTCATAGTCCTAACATTCCAGTTTCCTACGCAATATTGCTCTTTACAGCATTGGACCTTGTTTCTACCACTAGTCACATCCACAACTGGGTACTGTTTTTGCTTTGGCTCTATCCCTTCATTGTTTCTGGAATTATTTCTCCACTGATCTCCAGTAGCATACTGGGCACCTACCAACCTGGGGAGATCCTCTTTCAGTATTCTATCATTTTGCCTTTTCATAGTGTTCATGGGGTTCTCAAGGCAAGAATACTGAAGTGGTTTGCCATTCCCTTCTCCAGTGGACCACATTCTGTCAGACCTCTCCACCATGACCCNGTGTTATTTCTAAAAGATCTTGTAGGTCTTCATAGAACCGTTCAACTTCAGCTTCTTCAACATTACTGGTTGGGGTTGGATTACTTTGATACTGAATTGTTTACCTTGGAAATGAATGGAGATCATTCTGTCGTTTTTGAGATTGCATCCAAGTACTGCATTTCAGACTCTTTTGTTCACCATGATGGCTACTCCATTTCTTCTAAGTGATTCCTGCCCATAGTAGTAGATATAATGGTCATCTGAGTTAAATTCACCCATTCCTGTCCATTTTAGTTCGCTGATTCCTAGAATGTGAACGTTCACTCTTGCCATCTCCTGTTTGACTACTTCCAATTTGCCTTGATTCATAGTCCTAACATTCCAGTTTCCTACGCAATATTGCTCTTTACGGCATTGGACCTTGTTTCTACCACTAGTCACATCCACAACTGGGTACTGTTTTTGCTTTGGCTCTATCCCTTCATTGTTTCTGGAATTATTTCTCCACTGATCTCCAGTAGCATACTGGGCACCTACCAACCTGGGGAGATCCTCTTTCAGTATTCTATCATTTTGCCTTTTCATAGTGTTCATGGGGTTCTCAAGGCAAGAATACTGAAGTGGTTTGCCATTCCCTTCCCCCATGGACCACATTCTGTCAGACCTCTCCACCATGACCCACCAGTCTTGGGTGGCCCCACATGGCATAGCTTAGTTTCATTGAGTTAAGCAAGGCTGTGGTCCGTGTGATTAAACTGACAGGTTTCTGTGATTATGGTTTGTGTGTCTGCCCTCTGATGCCTCTAGCAACACCTACCATCTTACTTGGGTTTCTCTTACCTTGGATGTGAGGTATCTCTTCACGGCTGCTCCATCAAAGTGCAGCCACTGCTCCTTACCTTGGATGAGGGGTAGCTCCTCACAGGTGCTCCTCATGACCTTGAACCTGGGGTTGCTCCTCTCATCCCTCCTGCGCCCGCGCAGCCACTGCTCCTTGGACGTGGGCTTGCTCTTCTTGGCCATTTTGCTAATCTTGTGTTTAACTTCATTCTAAGTGTGAATCATTGCAAGAATTTAAGTAGGGAAATGGCATTGTCACATTTACATATTGTTTATAACTTATTTAGATTTTGCATGGAGAATGCACTGTAGGAGACATGAAAATGAGTGAAAGTGAAAATCTCTCAGTGTGTCCAACTCTGTGACCCCATGCACTATACAGTCCATGAAATATTCCAGGCCAGAATACTGGAGTGAGTAGCCTTTCGCTTCTCCAGGGGTCTTCCCAACCAAGGGATTGAACCCGGTCTCCTGCATGGCAGGTGGATTCTTTATCAGCTGAGACACAGGGAAGCCCAAGAATAATGGAATGGGTACCCTGTCCCTTCTCCAGTGGATCTTACTGACCCAGCCATTGAACCAGGGCCTCCTGCATTGCAGGGAAATTCTTTCCTAACTGAGCTATCAGGGAAGCCCTGTAGGAGGCATAGGTTTTCACAGATTTCAATAAGGAGGATGTTTGGTTAATATTCCAAAGATGTTGATGGAGCGAAGAGGATCCTATCTGAGGAGATGGTGAAAGGAAGGCAACATTTCTTCTAAGGACAGACATCTTGATGGACTGGTTGTAAATGCTGAGAAATATTGGAAACATGCCGGATGCCAGGGACTGCTTCTTTCATTTGTTTTATAAAAGGAGATCTAAGAAGGAATTAGAGGTTTAGATGATTTGAAGCTATGATAGGAGTCAGTTCTATGTAATGTAAAATTGAAATATGTAAAATTGAAAATCATCAACATAAAAATCATTTTTAAAGCCTTGAGAACAGGTGAAATCTTCCATGAAGACAGTATAATACAGAAGAGTTGAGGGCCATACATTTAGCTCAAGGGCCACTAACACTTAAAGATGATTGATTGGAGGAAGAAAAGCCAAGACATGTCACTCTTAAGAAGCAACAATTGAGGCAGAATGAAAAGCAGAAGGCTGTTCTTTTCTGGAAGCCAAAAAGCTATA
This sequence comes from Neotragus moschatus, assembly GCA_006410615.1. Taxonomy (NCBI): domain Eukaryota; kingdom Metazoa; phylum Chordata; class Mammalia; order Artiodactyla; family Bovidae; genus Neotragus; species Neotragus moschatus. The sequence continues at coordinate 4,945,828 of SJYA01001316.1, read as the reverse complement.
TTTTTAGAAGGAGAAGATAGTCAAGTGCTTCTGAAACTTAGAATACCTTGATAGAAATGATTAACCATTGGATTTAAGCAGCATAGAGGTCTGTGTTAACCTTTGTAGCAAAATTTTAGTGGGAATAGTGAGCCAAATTTCCAACAGGAAAGAGCTTTAAAAAAGAAAGGGCACATGTGCTGAAGAGTTGGGGTGTTGGGATCAAATAGAATTGACTGATGTTGATACCATCGTTTTGTTTATTTTTTCTTGTGAATGGAATTAGATAAGCCCAATGGAAAAATTGTATCAAGAGAAGATGTAAAGGAAAAAAGATTGAAAATAATGCAAAGGTGAACACTGATAATATGAGATAGAGGACAGTTAAGTGCAGGAGCTAAAACCTTGCTTGAGTAGATCAGAAATGCTGGGATACAGATTACATGTATATCAGATGCTTTTAGATAAGTACATGAATACTTGAGTTCAACAAGGAGGTCAGATAAGAACTTATCACTTCAGTTCAATTGCTCAGTTGTGTTCCACTCTTGCGACCCCATGGATTGCAGCACACCAGGCTTCCCTTTCCATCACCAACTCCCAGAGCTTACTCAAACTCATGTCCATTGAGTTGGTGATGCAATCCAACCATCTCATCCTCTATCGTCCTCTTCTTCTCCCACCTTCAATCTTTCCCAGCATCAGGGTCTTTTCCAATGAGTCAGTTCTTTGCATCAGCTTGCCAAAGTATCGGAGCTTCAGCTTCAGCATCAGTCCTTCTAATGAATATTCAGGACTGATTTCCATTAGGATTGACTGGTTAGATCTCCTTGCAGTCCAAGGGACTCTCAAGAGTCTTCTCCAACACCACAGTTCAAAAGCATCAATTCTTCAGCGCTCAGTTTTCTTTGTAGTCCAACTCTCACATCCCTACATGAATGTTAGAAAAAACATAGCTATGACTAGACAGAGCTTTGTTGGCAAAGTAATATCTCTGCTTTTTAATATTTTATTTAGGTTGGTCATAGCTTTTCTTCAAAGGAGGAATTGTCTTAAACTTATTTAATAAAAATTAAAAACTTGTAGGAAGAATGGCAGATCTGGTGTTGGGAAAGAGATCTATTCTCTTTATTATTTCTCTGCTTTTCAAAGTATGTGTCAGAATCATTAGTTGAGAATAGAGGAAAACAAGTTAGAGTCTTAAAGACTAAGATTTAAAATAATTATCTCAGGGCATTTAAATGAATAATAACTGAGTTGGAGAGATGCAGCATACATCAGAACATCTTTGCTTTTGGTTGGGATTGTGTTCTATGTTTATTTGGAAACTCACACTATATATTATATACATATATATATAATGTGTATTACATATCACAACTCATATAGTTTCCAAATATATAAAACATCTATAGTTTAAGTCTTGTTAAATAAATTTTGATGTGAAACCGCATATAGCCTATTAGTTAATAAATGTGATCTTTTGAGACAAATAGGTCTGACTTCAACAGGATGAATTCCTTAATCCTAAAAGCTTCAACTTCTTTATTTACTCAGTAGGGATGATTTAATTTAAGAATCTTAAAATGTTAATTCCTTTGAATAGCAGCGTATAAACAAGTCTTCCAAGAAAAGAAAATATTTTGATTGTCTGCTCTAGAGACAGAATTCTAGAAAACACATATAATTATTGGGAAAGGTCAGTTGGCTGTAATAGTTAGAGAGAAGATCATATCTTAAAATGCCATTCCTTTCTCTATTCATAAGCAAACAGGTAGTGATCTTTCAGTGGAGATCAGTAAGACCTCCAATAAATCTGGACTTTCAAATGTTCATCGACTTTTCTTTATGACACTACCTTCACAAAGTTTTTTTAATCTAGTCTATATTTTTGTCAGACTGGCCTTGTTGCTCATTCTCTGACATGTCCCGTTTCATAATTATTTGCCTGCTTTTTCTAATAATGTTCTTTATACCTTAATATCACCCCCTTGTTTCCTCAAGTTAAAATCCTGGTTATATTTATAGTTTTAAGTGAATACAGTATTTTCCCAATACTTTCCCACATGCAGATGGCCTCCTCCTTTCTATAAATTTATTGTTTTTGATTTTGTCTTATGTGTCTCTAAATAATTACTGCTGCTGCTAAGTCACTTCAGTTGTGTCCGACTCTGTGCGACCCCATAGACAGCAGCCCACCAGGCTCCCCATCCCTGGGATTCTCCAGGCAAGAACGCTGGAGTGGGTTGCCATTTCCTTCTCCAATGCATGAAAGTGAAAAGCGAAAGAGAAGTCGCTCAGTCATGTCCGACTCTTCACAACCCCATGGACCGCAGCCCACCAGGCTCCTCTGTCCATGGGATTTTCCAGGCAAGAGTACTGGAGTGGGGTGCCATCGCCTTCTCCGAAATAATTGCTACTAAGGGTTAATTAAGTTTATTCAGTTTCAGTCAGTTCAGTTCAGTCACTCAGTCGTGTCTGACTCTTTGCGACCCCATGAATCACAGCACGCCAGACCTCCCTGTCCATCACCATCTCCCGGAGTTCACTCAAACTCACATCCATCAAGTCAGTGAGGCCATCCAGCCATCTCATTCTCTGTCATCCCCTTTCCTCCTGCCCCCAATCCAACTGATATCAATTGTACTTGATGTTAAGAGTAATATTAAATATATTCTATATGTGTACTTAAGTAATATCTATGCCGCTAAGCTTCTTGAGAGAGGAACTTATACTAAAGGTTTGGCTTCCTCTGCCAATAGAGACTTACACATTAAAGGTGTTTAGTTAATATTTGAAGAAGCAAGTGTTATGAATGCCACACGGATCTCTCTTCAGGACTGAACAATTTCTACTCCTAACTAGTGGAAAGATTGTCTAGCCAAAAGCAGTCAGCCTTTTTTTGGAAAATGCTTTGGCTGAGCTAACACTCATTTAGGGCAATTTCCACACCTAATGATCAACATGGAACTGGTAGACACAATGGGAAAAGAAGAGGGACGAATTGAGTGAGTAGCACTGACATATATAAACTACTGTGTTTAAAATAGATTGTTAGTGGATAACTGCTGTATAGCACAGGGAGCTCAGCTTAGTGCTCTGTGACAACCTATAGGGATGATTCTGGGGAGGAGTGAGAGGGAGGCTAAAGAAGGAGTATGTATACTTATAGCTGATTCATGTGGTTGTATGGCAGAAAACAACACAACGTGGTAAAACAATTCTTCCGTTAAAAATAGATGTTAAGAAAAAAAAAAAAAAGAATCACAAAACCCCTTTGCTCCAACTCAGGACAACTTTCCTAGTCCACCCTAGCCTCGGATCTTTCTGAAGGTTGGCCAGGGCCAGTGACTGTACCACCGCTTCACCTACAGCTCTGTCCATTTCTGTCTCTTCTCCTTGTGTACCCCAAATTGAGGGCCCTCATAAATCTTCCACATTCATATTTTCCTTTCACTATTTCCTGGGGAGCCTCAACCTGTTGCAGCCAGGAAGAACTGTTGCAAATTAAAAAGCACATTTTTGTGTTATACAATTTTTCAAGCTTTTGAATCATATCTTCTACTAGGAAATAGCACTTTTTAGCTTAATTTGTTCTTAAAATATACAGATAGCTGTGAGTACACTTGATCATAAGGGTCTAGTTGATCAAGTTTTGTTGTGACTAACATTCATTAAGAAAACAGGTTATTACACTAATAAGATGCAATAGTTTTTAGGTTTCATGATGCTAGGCAGTTGGTTGTACAGAGAAATGATGAAATTGTCCTTACTAATTAAATCCACTATATGGGAACTCTATTTCATATCTTGAATTAATGCCTATTTTAACTTTATTTTATATTCTATCTCTTGCTTTTTATCCACACTGTGATCACTGCAAGCCTTAGTGAGAAAAAAAAACACACTTTTTTTTTAATAATCAGTTTTCTTTCTTATGCTTGACTGTTCATGCTAAAGAAATGTCTCATTATTTCCTAGCTTTTATATTATAAATTATGATTGACTATTCTTGTGTGGATTTTTGTAATTGGCAGTATTGAGTAGGGTAGGATATTACTAACCACCTATTTATGCTATTTCTCTCTGTTTTCAGATTTTCAGTCTGTNTTTTTAATAATCAGTTTTCTTTCTTATGCTTGACTGTTCATGCTAAAGAAATGTCTCATTATTTCCTAGCTTTTATATTATAAATTATGATTGACTATTCTTGTGTGGATTTTTGTAATTGGCAGTATTGAGTAGGGTAGGATATTACTAACCACCTATTTATGCTATTTCTCTCTGTTTTCAGATTTTCAGTCTGTACTTTGGTTTCTTTATAGCTCTATTTAGTCACATATAGGAAGAGTAATCGAGAGCTTCTGGATATAGTATTCATGATAATAGTAGAGAATTCACATGGGCTCTATCCCACAGCCTCAAGGGGTTATTGAGGTCAAAAGTGACCAAATATTTTGTGTCTAAGTGCCACTAAAAGGCAGACTTTAAAGAGTCTGTCATGCTGCATATCTTGACCCTGTTCTGTGTCATGGTCCTTGTACTGTAGGGGATAATATGTGTGCAAGTGCTTTGATGGCAACTGCAGGCTCACAGAAAAGGTCTTATGAAATATGAATAGACTCCTCCACTCCCTTACCTCCTCCTCCTTCTCTTCTATCAAAAGTGCACACTGGTGAGGAAAGATAAAATACAGATACAAACTGAAATTAGTCACTTCCTCAGCCAAGTGTTCTAAGAAAGGTATCTTGTCATTGAAATCAAGAATATGGCAAATTCCTGATTTTACTTGGAGANATATATATATATATTATTTAACCTGGATCTTCATTTACCTGGTCAAAAATTAAAAACAAACAAACAAAAAACAAGACTTTTAAGTTGTTATTTTAATGAGTGGTTAGAAGAGCATTTCAAATTGAAACTCTATTTAAATAACCATGTTCAAGCTCAATATGTTAGAGTTTAATCTTTGGAAGTTGAGGATATGTATAGGCCAGTGCGCCCAATATCAGAGTACAGATCCTCTCTCATCCTTTTTTAATAACATATTTTCTTGCTATCCCTACCATGTCATACACATCATNGTTGTTATTTTAATGAGTGGTTAGAAGAGCATTTCAAATTGAAACTCTATTTAAATAACCATGTTCAAGCTCAATATGTTAGAGTTTAATCTTTGGAAGTTGAGGATATGTATAGGCCAGTGCGCCCAATATCAGAGTACAGATCCTCTCTCATCCTTTTTTAATAACATATTTTCTTGCTATCCCTACCATGTCATACACATCATTCTTGCAAATTTTGGAGCCACGGAGCCTTCTCTAGCCACAGATTAAATCATTACACCGTGTATTACCCCCTAATTAATATCTATATTTTCCATTTACAAACAACATAATTCATATTTTTATACATGGATAAGAATTTTTAGTATTTGTACTTCTTACTAGGATCTAAAAATCATGAATGCGATCCATGTCTACAATGCCCATCATTGTATTCTTGAGTACTAGCACAATATCTGAGATGTGATCACTAGACATTTATTTGTTGAATGAATGAATATTTGAATAAATGAATTCACATAGTAATGGTAGTAGAACTCAAGCTAAAGGTATTGGATTTAAAGGTCTTAATGTTAAAGCGTAGGAGACTGGAAATTTCCTGGAATCATTTTAATAAATATATCAAATCTGTTAGAATAATTTATTCATGATACATGTTGCTTCTGTATGTGTAAAGACCATCAAAATAGCACATTGCCTCTTTATAATACTTTTGAAAAATTTTTGAGCCTAGTAAGCTACAAAGTAGCAAAACTGATGTTATTTTATAGATCTAAATAATCATTCCTGTGTTAATTAGAAATATATTAAGTAGTCTCTTGAAGATAAGTACTTGCTCATACTTTCAGTCTTATACTGATTTTCTTATAGTTTTGTTTATATATATATAAACATGTATATATATATATTTATATAATGACCTAATATAAAAATAAAGATAGTGTCAGTCATCAGTATACATGTCTTTCTTTTTTAGAGATTTAAGAAGTTATTGAATAATGAAGACTAATTTCAGAGGAAGGTCCCAAACATAAAAGCAAATTACTTGGACAAATTTGAGCATTATTTTTCATTAAAAATCAATAACCAAGGTCATTTTTACAAGCATTATTATAAATACATGTTGTGAGTAAGAATAAACAATTTATTTGGAAGTTTTCATTGATCTTTAAGAACTGATGCTACTATTAATGAAGCAGAGAGCTTTTCTGGTGTGTAAGGCAGAATATTTTTTTGGAGTTCTATCAACCATGCAGATAGTTGATAGCTTCTCACAGTCAGCCTGACACTTCTAGGTGGAGGTTTACTGTAACATACAAGAAACAGTGACCTATGATACAGCCAAATGACTGCTAAAATGATATGAAAAGAGATTTTGACGGTTTATGGCACTGCTAATGTACCTAAAAGTTTAAAAGTACGTTTTACTAGTTTGAAAGGATCCAGATAGAAAGACTAGAGCCCTCACTTTAATCCATGTCAGCTCTTAGCACAGAAAGGCACCCCCTGCTTGCTATCATCATTTACAGTGAAAGCTCAAGAGATGTACAAGATTACTTTATTTCCAATTTAACCTTGACCTTGTGTTTAATCTTTGCCTCTGCTAAAATTTAGATTTGGTGGGATTCAAGAGAGAACTTCTATTTTCAAATGCACTTCTGTAGATACTGGCCTAGGAAGATACTGCCATTATATGTATAAGTGATCCAGTTCGCATGTGGATCACTGAAAGCTTGAGCATAATTTGACTGGTGAGCTCCAAGAGATAGATTTCATTGCCTATTGTCAATGAAGATAATCCTCTGATTTATAAAGGTACTTTTTCCAAGAAAATTTATTGTAAGTTAAAATAACATTAGTCAAATTAAATTCTCTCTCAGGGGAAAAAAATGACAAAGAGGATTCTTTTTGAAGGTCTGATAGTCAAATTCTTATAGATAAGAAGACACTTTCTCTGAGGATTGGGATTTTACCAATAAATGAGTTGAATGGAATTATGTGTCTGTACAGAATAAGATTTTCTGTAAGTCATATGTATAAAGAGTAATACATTGATAGAAAATGTATTCACTATGTTTAAAAATAATCATTGTGCACCAAAGCCATGGTTCTATATATTGCAATGTTTCTGAATAGTTGCTGACCCTAAAAGGATAACTTTATATCATCAAAAGTGATATATATTAATCTGGTTAAAACATTTATTTCAAAGTTAGTTTTAGGTACAGAATATTAGCTGAGAGTTAAATAGGATAGAACCAGGTTTGTGACTTGTATCTATTAATTAGTAGATGAGACCCCAAGTGATATACTGAGATTCTTTAAGTCTGGCTGCCAATTGTCTCCAGTATTCATTCCCTTATTCATTTTTGGTGGTCAGTCATTCACCTTCCTCTGGACCTATGGAAATTCATATGACTTACGTTATGGCCAGTGGGGATTGAGAAGAAGTGATGTAGGCACATTCTAGATCTTACCCTTTTAAGTACCTCCCTGCCCTCCACTGCTGTTACATCCTTCCAATGGACTGCAATGTGGACATAATTATATTGAAAAGCTTGCTTCAACCACACCAGTAAAGACAACACCTCAAAAATTACAGAACCACTAGATATAAGGAATCTGGGTTCCTGGTAATCTTGTGGAACAAGGGTGCACTCCTTACCTGACTGTAGCTCTGGAATGAGAAAATTCTATCTTATTCAAGCCATTGTATGTTTGTGTCTCTGTATTACAGCAACTTTGCTTATAACCAGACAGTGGTGACTTTGAGGAAGGGATTAGACTCCTCACAGCTTCAGTTTTATAATTCATAAAAGTTTACTTTGAAGATAAAATAGTTACTGTATAAAAACTATTTAAAATAGCATTTTGGACATAGTTAAGATTCAATAAGTACTGGATGTTTATTTTTATTCTTTGAATTACTAGTTTAACTTAGGATTTCTGTACTTTAATATTTTTTAAGTGAAATGAAATATTTTTATCTTACTAAACCATAATGAGCAATAAAGCTAATTGTTGAAAAGAACACATTTAATTTCAATGCCATTAAATCAAATAGTTTTTATTTTTAACTATAAAACATTTTCAAGATAATTCCTATGATTAAGTTTTTGACGTTTTTGAGAACTTAGTACATAGACTTTTGTTGNACTTAGGATTTCTGTACTTTAATATTTTTTAAGTGAAATGAAATATTTTTATCTTACTAAACCATAATGAGCAATAAAGCTAATTGTTGAAAAGAACACATTTAATTTCAATGCCATTAAATCAAATAGTTTTTATTTTTAACTATAAAACATTTTCAAGATAATTCCTATGATTAAGTTTTTGACGTTTTTGAGAAATTAGTACATAGACTTTTGTTGTGCTAGTGTTGTCTGTGTGTGCACATGTTTATAGATGTGTTTTGCATTACAAACTTTGCTGTAGTACATCAAGTTCACAGGCACTCCTTGGCCTTTGAAAAATATATCTGTTGGTTTCCAGAACTGCCATTCCATCAGAACTGGCAGTAATAAGTTATCTTAATGCCACATGATTATCCTAAACTGTGGCTGACTTTTACACTTCACTCACTTTTATTTAAAAAAAAAAACAAAAAACCACATTTCCATGCCTTCTGCTTGAATGCACAATATTTTCCAAATTCTTTAGCATGGCAGTGAAAATAATTTTCAATTTAGCAACTAATTAATTATAATCATGGCAGTGTGCTAAGCTGCTTCAGTTGTGTCTGACTCTTTGCAATCCTATTGACTATAGCCTGCCAGGCTTCTCTGCCTGTGGAATTCTTCAGGCAAGGATACTGGAGTGGGTTGCCATACCCTCCTCCAGGGGATCTTGCCGACCCAAGGATTAAGCTCATGCCTCTTAGGTCTCCTGCATTGGCAAGTGGATTCTTAGCACTAGGGTCACTTGGAAAGCCTGATTAATTTACAGTGAATATTTATTCTGGTTTGAGTTTTTTAGTGCATTACATCCACGATGGCCATTTTTCTGTATTCATTAAGAATCACTATTCTTGACTTTATGTCACATTTTATTTCAAAGTGCATTCTTTAAAATAGTACTCTTGACAAACAGTCCATGTAAACTGCAGTCTGTTATCAAGAAAAAAGTATGAAATACTGTGGGTTATGTTCCTTCTTTGGAGACATTCAACATGCATTAGCTATTATAGGCTCCGAATAGTTCTAGAAAAACAAAATATGATTTAGTTTAACCCATTTTCTTCAAGTATATTACTAAGATGCTTTCTTTATAAAGAATCTATTAATCTCAGAGCACTGGTTTTGTGGATCCCACTTTGAGAAACCCTTACCCAAAAGCTGGCAGTCACTAGAATCACAAGATTATCCCTGCCTCAGCACCACTGACACAATGACTCCCTTACCTCTGTGCTATTAGAGCACTCTTACTTCATTGTCTTCCACACTCTTCTTAAACTTCTTATGGATGCATCATCCTTATATTGACTGTGAGCACATTTAAATTAGTACCGTGTTTTATTTTCTTGCTGTCACTGTCCATTGTCTAATTTACCATATATGGTGGGTAATTAGTGATGCTTTTTTTATATTCCATATTATTTGAGTGGAAGCATAATATTTTAAAGAAGAAAAAATATATTAAGACTTAACCAAATAAATATTATATTTCAAATAGTCTAAGCTGTTGCTTGTCCATATAATTCCACCATTGGTTAAACAGTTATGGAACTCTACTAGACTCTCCATGGTTCAGTTTCAGAGAATGATATCAATTTATCTGTTTTAAATAAAAAAGGATTTTTCTAAATGACTTGGTAGAGTTGAAGAAATTGGTTGAGCTGACAACAATGAATCACAAAGCCACCCCACTGAACCAAGCTCCCCAAGGAAGTTAATGCTTCTTCTTTGATTAGGAGCCACTGGATTGAGAACTGCTCCACAGGATCGTGATATTACACTCCAGAAACTGCCATGCTTTATTACTACTGGATTCAGAACTGTTTGTGACATAATTCAGAAGTTACCATACTTCAATCTGACAGGTGTAACCCCTCCTTTACCAACAGGAGGCTGGACACTAGAAACTAGGTTCATGCTTAGTTAATGCTGCTAAAATTAAAAAAAATAAAAATAAGAGAGAGAGAGATGCTTTTGTGACCATGTTTGCAAGTAAAAACAAAAGCAAAGTCTCTGTCTCACTTTCTCCTTCCAAAGCTTCTTTGATTCTATCTGACTGGAAAAAAATCAACTATCCTCTAAAGCTCTAGGAGCAAGGGAATTTAGCAAATGAAACATTCCCCTTTCCAACCTCTACTGTAAAAAAGACACACAGAAAGAAGGTGAAATGGGTGTTGGAGGCAGTCCAGTGTCTAGCAACAGTACCTGTACATCTTGTTGTCATTTACATGTAATACTCTCTATTGTTCTAATACTTCACCTTTCTGTTTACCCCTCTGTACTTTATTTCCTGTCACTTCTCTTTTTCTCCCTGCAGTCAGTGTAGCTTGAGTCAACAGTGAGAATTTTCTACCTCCCACTGTATAAAGGACTTTCATACCACAAAGGAAGAGAAGCAGTAGAATGTTTATCTAATTGTCACATGGTAGGTAAACTAAGAATATTTCATTAAAGTATAACATTGTCTTAGCCACAATACTGGATTTATTCATAAACAATACTTTTTTCCACAACTCCGCATTGTTGGTATTAATCTTAATTTAACTAAGAGCAAAACTGAGGCACTCTGGAAAATTATTTATCAAAGATCATGCATCCTGTAAGTTTGAGGCCTGTAGTCTCTTCATAATCTTCTGTAGCAATTCAAAGCAATTTGAACTCCATTTCCCCACGTTTCACCTGGAAAATAAAAGTAGAGCTTTTAAATTATGGCACAGTGTGCAAAGCCCGTATTACTATTTCTGTCATGGGACCTGTTTTATGGTTAGCAGCATAGGCTCACTGATGCGTGCACATCAATTCTTACCTTATTGAAAGGTGATGCTACATTCCCTGAACCTCAGCATCCACTGCAGCTGTTGCTTTAGTCTCCAAGGCTTCATATTGTTGGTTAATTTACATGCTCTGTCAAGTCATGCCAGAAAAACCACTTACTCATTAGTTCAGCACAAAGGAAGTTTATATGATCTGCAGGCAGAATATGCCTTTATTTTTATTCACTTGTGTCACCTTTACTTGTTAAATATCCATTCTATATGATAAAAATTTAATCACATGAAATGAGTACCAGTACAATCTGTAATATTATGAATCTGCTTCCATATGTTTCTGAATTACACTAAACACCAAGAAGTATAGACATTGAACTGTGGATATTTAGCTGCTTTTTAATTCCCTTTGAAAGCCTTTCTGGGGTCAATTGAAAGAATAATGTAGAAATGTCTTTTGAAACATCATAACCGTTTCACAGATTATATTATAGTTACCTCTGTTACTAAGATTTGGAAATCATTTAACAAGCCCATTTATGTCTTTTTTTAATCTTTTCATTTATATATTTTCACTTATGGACCCTATGCTCAGAATGTAGTAAGACATTCAAAAATTTTATAACAAACTTCTAACAAAAATAGACATCTTTATTTATTTTTTTATTTTTTAGCACCAAAAGCATTTTGTGTTGGGGAATAACCAATTAGCAGTGTTGTGATAGTTTCAGGTGAATAATGAAGGGACTCAGCCATATAGACATATGTATATGTTCTCCCCCTAACCCCTCTCCCATCTAGAATGGCAAATAACATTGAGCAGAGCTCCACATACTACACAATAGGTTTTTGTTGGTTATCCATTTTAAATATAGCATTGTGTACATGACCTTACCAAAGTCCTTAACTATCCTTTCCCCTCAGCAACTGTGAGTTCCTTTTCTAAGTCTGTGATTCTCTTTGTGTTTTGTACGTTCATTTACATCATTTCTTTTTAAATTCCACATATAAGGGATGTTATATTTTTCCTCTTATGTGTGGTTTACTTCACTCAGTATGACACTCTCTAGGTCCATCCATGTTGCTGCAAATGGCCTTATTTCATTCTTTTTGATGTCTGAGTAATATTCGCTATATATAATATATGCGTGTGTGTTTATATATATATATATGTATATATATAATACCACATCTTCTTTATCCATTCATCTGTTGATGGACATTTAGGTTGTTTCCATGGCTTGGCCATGGTAAACAGTGCTGCAGAGAGCATTCAGTTCAGTTCAGTTGTTCAGTCGTGTCTGAGTCTTTGCGGCCCCATGGACTGCAGCATGCCAGGCTTCCCTGTCCATCACCAAATCCTGAAGCTTGCTCAAACTCAAGTCCATCGAGTCAGTGATACCATCCAACTATTTCATCTTCTGTCGTCCCCTTCTCCTCTTGCCTTCAGTCTTTCCCAGCATCAGGGTCTTTTCCAATGAGTCGATTCTTCACATCAGGTGGCCAAAGTATTGGAGTTTCAGCTTCAGTATCAGTCCTTCCAATGAATATTCAGGACTGCTTTCCTTTAATATTGACTGGTTGGTTCTCCTTCTGTCCAAGGGACTCTCAAGAGTCTCTTCCAACACCACAGTTCAAAAGCATCATTAGGGTGCATGTATTTTTGGGGGGCCATGTATTTCTCTGAATATGTGCCCAGGGTGGAATTGCAGGGTCATATGATAGCTCTATTTTTAGATTTTTAAGGAACCTCCATACTGTTCTCCATAGTGGCTATACCAATCTACATTCCCACTAACAGTGCAGGAGGGTTCACTTCTCTCCACATCCTCTCCATCATTTGCTGTTTGTGAATTTTTTGATAGCCATTCTGACTGTTGTAAGGTGATATCTCATTGTATTTTTGATTTGCATTTCTCTAATGACAGGCAATTTGGGCGATTTTTCATATGCCTGTTGGTCATCTGTGTATCCTCTTTAGAGGAATATCTATTCAGATCTTCTGCCCATTTTTTCAGTGAGCTGTTTTTTTTGATGCTATTAAATGTTATAAGCTGTTTGTAAATTTTAGAGGCTTATCCCTTATCAATAACATCATTTGCAAATGTTTTCTCCCAATCCATGGATTGTCTTTTTGTTTGTGTATTGTTTCCTTTTCTGTGCACAAACTTTTGAGTTTAAGTAGGTCCCATTTGTTTATTTTTGCTAAAAATAAACATCGCTTTAATCCAACATAAACTTTTAGTGAGATTTAAGCATTTTAAGACACTTGTCTTTTCTAAGTGTAAAATATAATATACCAAGTTTTATACCCTGTTTAAGGCTCATATTTTAACATAAATTTGAGTAAATCACTAATAATAAAAATAGCAATATGTAATATACTCTCAAGTAACACTGTGTGCATTAAGATTTTTTTTAATTTTTCATAAACACAAATGAAAGAGTTGCTGTTGTTCAGTCACTAAATCATGTCTGACACTTTGCAACCTCATGGACTGTGGTCCACCAGGTTATTCTGTTCTCTACTGTATCCTTGAGCTTGTTAAAATTCATGTCCCTTGGGTCAGCAGTGCTATCTAACCAGCTCCTAATTATTTTAGTTTTTATTTAATATATCTATTTTAAAGAAGTCATGGGGACATTATTATCCATTTAGCAGTTATTGAGGAGTAAAAAAAAGATCTAGTTTTAGAGGGTAAAATTTAAGGTATGATTCAGAGCTTACATATGATGATAAACATATGGTGATAAATAAAATCAACTCATCATAACTCTACATGTAGTTGCACAAGCATTATTTTTTTTTAATTTATAAGTCTTGCTATGTGTCATATACTTGTAAGCTCTGAAATAACTAAACAGGAAAGTCATGAAGTCTGAACTCTGAATTTATAAGCAAGCAATGGGGAGATATATTAAATATAATAAATATAACCACTAATTTTAATTGTGTTAAGTGTTGTGAAGAGGCTATACAAGGGCTATGCTATTGCTGCTAAGTCACTTCAGTCGTGTCCGACTCTGTGCAACCCCATAGACGGCAGCCCATCAGGCTCCCCCATCCCTGGGATTCTCAAGGCAAGAACACTGGAGTGGATTGCCATTTCCTTCTCCAATTCATGAAAGTGAAAAGTGAAAGTGAAGTCGCTCAGTCATGTCCGACTCTTAGCCACCCCATGGACTGTAGCCCAGCAGGCTCCTCCGTCCATGGGATTTTCCAGGCAAGAGTACTGGAGTGGGGTGCCATTGCCTTCTCCGATACAAGGGCTATAGGAACATGTAAATGACCTGGGCCCAGCTCAGTCAAGGCAGCGGTAGAAGTAATCACATAAAGCTTGTCTTTAATCTCTGACAAAAGAACAAGCAGGAGTTAATGAAGATAATTGGAGATGGGTACAGAGAGAGAAAGGAGTGGTATATGCCGTTGGTGGATATGCATTACAAAAATAAGCAGAAAGATTGAGTCTCCATAAAATGTCAACATCCAAAGGTCCTGGGAGAGGAGACTGGCAGGTCCTTACAAGGGATATTGAGGATTTTGAAAAAAACTCACCTGTGAACCTTTTTGTGAACCAGAGATCAAATTGCCAACATCTGTTGGGTCATTGAAAAAGCAAGAGAGATCGAGAAATACATCTACTTCTGCTTTATTGACTATGCCAAAGCCTTTGTGTGGATCACAACAAACTGTGGAAAATTCTTCAAATTTCTTCAAGAAAATTGTTTCAAAATTCTTCTGAAAATTCTTCTTTAGACCACCTGACCTGCCTTTTGAGAAATCTGTATGCAGGTCAAGAAGCAACAGTTAGAACT
>SJYA01001316.1:4907679-4927056 GCA_006410615.1 Neotragus moschatus | reverse complement strand
AGGCAAGAACACTGGAGTGGATTGCCATTTCCTTCTCCAATTCATGAAAGTGAAAAGTGAAAGTGAAGTCGCTCAGTCATGTCCGACTCTTAGCCACCCCATGGACTGTAGCCCAGCAGGCTCCTCCGTCCATGGGATTTTCCAGGCAAGAGTACTGGAGTGGGGTGCCATTGCCTTCTCCGATACAAGGGCTATAGGAACATGTAAATGACCTGGGCCCAGCTCAGTCAAGGCAGCGGTAGAAGTAATCACATAAAGCTTGTCTTTAATCTCTGACAAAAGAACAAGCAGGAGTTAATGAAGATAATTGGAGATGGGTACAGAGAGAGAAAGGAGTGGTATATGCCGTTGGTGGATATGCATTACAAAAATAAGCAGAAAGATTGAGTCTCCATAAAATGTCAACATCCAAAGGTCCTGGGAGAGGAGACTGGCAGGTCCTTACAAGGGATATTGAGGATTTTGAAAAAAACTCACCTGTGAACCTTTTTGTGAACCAGAGATCAAATTGCCAACATCTGTTGGGTCATTGAAAAAGCAAGAGAGATCGAGAAATACATCTACTTCTGCTTTATTGACTATGCCAAAGCCTTTGTGTGGATCACAACAAACTGTGGAAAATTCTTCAAATTTCTTCAAGAAAATTGTTTCAAAATTCTTCTGAAAATTCTTCTTTAGACCACCTGACCTGCCTTTTGAGAAATCTGTATGCAGGTCAAGAAGCAACAGTTAGAACTGGACATGGAACAACAAACTGGTTCCAGATCGAGAAAGGAATATATCAAGGCTGTATAATGTCATCCTGCTTATTTAAGTTATATGCAGAGTACATCATGAGAAACGCTGAACTGGAAGAAGCACAAGCTGATCTGGAATCAAGATTGCTGGGAGATATATGAATAACCTCAGATTTGCAGATGACACCACCCTTATGAGAGAAACAGAAGAAGAACTAAAGAGTCTCTTGATGAAAGTGAAAGAGGAGAGTAAAAACTTTGGCTTAAAAACCAACATTCAGAAAACTAGGATCATGGCATCTAGTCTTATCACTTCATGGCAAATAGGTGGAGAAACAGTGGAAATAGTGACAGACTTAATTTTGGGGGCTCCAACGTCACTGCATATGATGACTGCAACCATGAAATTAAAAGATGCTTGCTCCTTGGAAGAAAAGTTATGACTAACCTAGACAGCATATGAAAAAACAGAGGCATTACTTTACCAGCAAAGGTCTATCTAGTCAAAGCTTTGGTTTTTCCACTAGTCATGTATGGATGTGAGAGTTGGACTACAAAGAAAGCTGAGCACCGAAGAACTGATGCTTTTGAACTGTGGTGTTGGAGAAGACTCTTGAGAGTCCCTTGGACTACAAAGAGATCCAACCAGTCCACCCTAAAGGAAATCAGTCCTGAATATTCATTCATTGGAAGAACTGATGCTGAAGCTGAAACTCCAATACTTTGGCCATCTGGTGCAAAGAACTGACCTATTGGAAAAGATTCTGATGCTGAGCAAGATTGAATGCTGGAGGAGAAGGAGATGACAGAAGATGAGATGGTTGGATGGTATCACCAACTCTATGGACATGAGTTGGAGTAAACTCTGGAATTTGGTGATGGAGAGGGAAGCCTGGTGTGCTGCAGTCCATGGCGTCTCAAAGAGTGGGACATGACTGAGTGATTGAACTGAAGTGAACTGAACTGAATTGAGTATACTGTATTTTCGCAGAACGGTGACATCATTTGTAGTGAATGCTACTGTGATACCCCTTATTTGTAATGTTCAGTGACAATCACACTGGAATTGTCCCAAACACAAAATAAATAGAAATTATTTCATACATAAAATAGGAATTAAAGAATGCATTGTTTCTCAGTGTATACACACTTATTCCACAATTTTTCAGAATACTCTAGTGTTGTTTGGTCTTGTCAAAAATTCTTATTTGAGAATATCTAGTGTGTCAGTTTCCTAATCTGCTTATTATGTAGAGGTAAGCATTGGTTATTTCATGTTCATTCTAGTTTGTGTGGAGATTGAGTTTGGGAAGACCAATCTTACTTGTAAGGCTGTGGAGAATTTTCTATCTCAATTCCTCCAAGATCAGTATTATCTTGATCTTTATCACATTTTGGTAAACCTTGAATTCTCATTAGAGTCCGAATTATTGAAGTCTCTTCTTCAAATTACTCAGAATATTTAGGAATTCTTTCAGCATGGGATCTCAAATTTCAGTGTGAATTTTGATTCTGTTTCCTAGGTTAGAGTTCAGTAAGCTGTCTTTTTGGCAATACCTCGGGCAGTTATTTTGCAGGAGATTTATAGACTTACACTTTGATCATTTCTTTAGAAGCAAAAGGTTTGGTCAAGAAAAGAAGTTTCCCGTTCTCAGAAAGACTACCAGGTTTGTGCAGATAAATTGAGCCTCATGTTAGTAGTATATGTATCTACCTTTCCAGAGGGATATGCCTAAAGTGGATGTCCTGATATAGCAAACTAAAAATGCAGGTCCCCACAGTTCATCCTAATTATAGCTAAAAACTTCTTTCTTTTTTCTATATATTCTTTTTATGTCCTTCAGAGGCACATGAGCCTTTTCAGTATACACGAGCCCAGAGTACTGGCCTGTGACTTATTTCTGCAAACCAAAGTTAGCTGGCATACAGCAAGGAGCAAACTACTTAGACTACCTGAAGGGTTCTGATAACTTTTATTCTTTTCTGTAATTTGAATTTTTTCACATTAAAATCTTGGACGAGCAAAGAGGTTTATTTTAATTGTCAGATCAATCATTGGCCTCAACACATGGAGTCCACTGTCAGAATTGTCAACCTCTACACTGTTCATTTCTTGTGTCCAAGTCCCAAAATAATTGATGTCCACTGCAAAACAGAATTCGAAGTAAAATAAAGTAAAAATAAAAATTTAAAAAATAAAGCTACTGATGTCATTAGGCATAATGGATATTTGTTAATGTATGCACTATATTTAGTAAATGAGTAACTCTTTAGATAAATTGTCACACTGAAGATAATTTAAGAAAATTAGTCTCTGTCATGCTGTAGGAATGCCATATATCCCTTAAAAATTAGGAAGATATGTTTTTAGGTTCTCAGATTAAAGTTTTATTCCTTTTAGATTGGCTGAGAGAGAAGTAGCTTATATGTGTGTGCCTATGTGTATATGTACTTCATATTTTATCACCATAAAAATTAGCTTTCAAAATGCATTTAAAGAGTACTATTTGTGATGTAAGTAGACTCTTTATAGAGTAAATAACCTCTGCAGTATACTGGGTCCTCTTATTCCTACAAAATATTGATGTGCTGATATAAGAAGATCAGCCTCTGTATTGTGTGTTTTAGGTCAAACCATAAGCATCAGAGTTATTGGCTATATCATGATACATTTGCTTATTATTACTCAGAGAATCTTTAGTATTTCTTTGCCTTTAATGCTTGAATTAAATGATTGATGTGAAATACATACTTCCCACAGACACACTACTTTCTCCTAACATCCACATTGAAGGGTAGGTGGGTAAAAGTATGGGTATATGTGTGTTCTAGAACATTACATTATTAAACTGTATATTAGAACTGTTGGTTTCAACTAGAATTTATATATTTGTGGGTTTAATTTTTATAATTAAAAATCTGCTAAAAATTACCTAGGAGAAAATGTGCTAGCAAGGAAATTTTAGCACTTCATGTTGAAATATTGCCTTATCCTTTTGTAAGAATTGTTCTTTCTACTTTTAAAAAAAGACAATAAAAAGAAAGAGGCTCTGCTATGTACATGTGGAGAAAAAAGTGAAACTTTATGATGTTAACATGAATAATGAGCCTAACTCATTCTGGAAGTATGTAAATGAGGTTAGAATATTAGTATATCACTGAAAAGAAGTAAAGGAAAGCTTTTTCTAGGTCCTGTAGACTTTAATTATGTAAGATATCTGGGAAGAAAATATGTGAAATGATCTCAAATTCTGAGAGAGGAATTAATATGTGAAACATTTTCATCACATAATTAAGAGAATGTTTGCAATAAGTGAAAATTTGGCTCAAATAATAACTTTAAAAAATGGAATAGATAGCTCAGTCTGGAAGTGAGTTCTCCACTGACTGAAGTGTTTATGTAAAGACTAGATATGTCTCTATCACAGATATTGAAAAAGAGATTTCTGGATGTATGGGAGATTCCTAAAAATTATGTTGAAATATTTTTCATTACTGAGGTTCTGTGATTTTCAGCATTTATCACATTTTCCAGTACAGTCTTGACTTCATTTCTTTGTTACTTCTTTGACCTAGATATTTAAAAAATACTAAACACCGAAATTTTTTTGTTCATGTCTATCCCTGGTCTAAGTTCAGGTACTCATTATTTCATTTTTGCTATTTTTCACACATTTTGATAATGTGAGAATCCCAAATTATTCACCCTGTCTGTAAGTATTTTGCATTCAAGTCCAAGTCTGCTTAAAATTTGTCAGTGTCTCCCTATATTTTGAAAAGGGAAATACTAGATCATGAGCACAGTGTTTAAGGATCAGATATTACTTTTCTTGTTTGCATTTATTTTTATAGGGGATTTTACAGACTGAATTGTGCCCTGCAAAATTTGTATATTGAAGCCCCGAGCCCTAATGTGATCATGTTTGGTATATAGATTTAAAAGGGATAATAAAGATCAACATTCAGAAATGGAAGATCATAGCATCCAGCCCCATCACTTCATGGGAAATAGATGGGGAAACAGTGGAAACAGTGTCAGANCTAATCCACACCCTCATCCTAGTGTTGAATTGGACAATTCTACTCACTTTCTCTTCTCACTGATACGTTTTTCATCAACTTAATAAAAGAAAAACAAAACTTGCTCTTCACATCTACATTAACTGGTGTGCTATCTTTTAAGAAAATCTATGATTGCATTTTATTTATAAAATTTTCATCATTTTCCAAGGCCTTTTATTCACAGTATATCTGAATGTTTTGGTAGTATATTTCCACAGCCTGTTGAACCTTATGTCCCTTATCTTTCAATGGAATTTATATGATTCAATCTTGTATTTATCTAACTCTCCTGAACCTATTTATTATTTTGTACCACTGAGGAAAGCTGGGATATTATGGACATTCTAATTGAGTAGTTACAGGGGGTCTAGGACTGTGTGTTTTTAATGACAATGTCAGATAATTGCAACAAACTGGCAAGTTTAAAAAGGACTTTTTTTTCAATTCTAATATACTAAATTCTATGTGTGCCTGATACATCTAATAGATTATTTATGTAAGTAAACACAGCATCTGACAGATCTGACAATCATAATTTTATAGAATTATGGAATGTTTAAATGATATCATTTTAGTTGACAAATATGAAAATTGCAACATTGAGGATTTAAGACTTAATTATAGTCACAACATTTTAAGAGGCCATCTTCCATCTGTTGCTTATAAAGGCCTTTTTGTGAAAATATCATCATAATATCATAGAAATTTAAAGATAAGTATATCTTAAAGATATACCTAAATATTATCTATTCTAATAAAGATAATCTATTCTGACCATATTGTAGGATATCATAATCCTCAGTGAACTGGTCAGTTATCCAGTTTATAACTGTGATACACGTACAAGGACTCTTACTCTTCTTTCCTATTGATTTCTCCTAAACTCATTTATGTTCACTCAGTGAACATGTTTATTTTATGGTATGTGTAAAGTGTATTGTATGTGTATGTGTAAGTTTTATTGTATGTGTAAAGTATACTATTAAAACAAAATATTTGCATATCTTAATATGAAATTGTTAGTGATGCTTGATAAAAAACTATAGTAGATTTCTATTGGACTGCAGAAGAGCATTCTACTTATTATAAGTTGAAATAATGAATATGTGAGTAAGTGTGCATGTGTGTGTGTGTCCTAACTAGTGTCCTTTTTGGAATAATGTCAGTGTTGAAGATTAGGTTACATTTGGATTCTTCTATTATATAAACGAAACCACGTTTTAGACTGAAACACATTGCCTTCTTTATCTTTCATTTTCATATTTATCTTTAAATAACATTATGAATGTAAATGGATAAATTCTATATTTCCTCATTATACTCTATATCAATTAGGAAGCAGTCATGTGTTACCAACAGAAATTCAACTGTGAGAGCTTAAATACAAGAGAGTTTATTGTCTTAGATTAAAAAAAATCTAGCAGTAAGCAATTGTAAACTGATAAAAGCATCAGAAAACATGATATTTTATATGCTAAGTCATCCTTAGTGCATTTCTTCCATTCTCAAGGTTGAAGATGGCCTGGATTTTCAGCTATAACATCCTTTTTCTAACAGGAAATAAGCACTGAGAGAAGACCAAAAGGGCATCTGTCAGATATGTTTCTTCTGTTAATAAGCTCTTTAATAACCATAATAACATCTACTTATATTGGCCACTACTAGGGTGAAGAGAGGCTCGAAAATACAGTCTTTTTGGTGGAGACATTGTCATCTTTAGTAAAATCAGGCTGTTACTATGTAGATAAAAGTACATACTGGCTCGTCAGCCGTCAGTCTTTGTAAATCTGTGCTTTATTATTATTTTTGCTTCTCTTTAGCTGTTTTCACCTTTGTTAAGGGAACATGTTCATAAGGTATGTTTTGGTATAATTAAGATGTTTTAATCTTTGGTTATATACCATACTTTTAACTCCAGCATATATTATTGAACACATTAAAATTCATGGAAAAAAAATTTTAAAATTCCATTTTATTTCTGAAAAAGATCATGTAAATATGAGGATGATACATAGCAGAATCTTTACATACAAATCAGTGACTATCATGCATTAATTCTTGTTTTCGTATGTGTAAAATCTAAAATGCAGCAATTTAGAAAGTGATTATCATTAGAGTAAATAGTGGTAAATCATTGGCCATAGGGAAAGTGTATTTTTTCAGCAGTTAAAAGTAATATAGGTTTTGTTTGTTTTGTTTTTAGGAAGTTGATTGTTGTACAAAAAGATGTATTTTACTAATTAATTTCTAAATACAGTTTTCAAATGGAGTATGTATAATTTGATCACATATGACAGTTTTAGTTCAGTAGTTGCTCAGTTGTGTCCGACTCTTTACGTCCTCATGAATTGCAGCATGCCAGGCCTCCCTATCCATCACCATCTCCCAGAGTTTACCCAAACCTCTGTCCATTGAGTCAGTGATGCCATCCAACTATCTTATCCTCTGTCGTCCCCTTCTTCTCCCACCTTCAATCTTTCCCAGCACCAGGGTCTTTTCAAATGAGTCAGCTCTTCGCATCAGGTGGCCAAAGTATTGGAGTTTCAACTTCAACATCAGTTCGTCCAGTGAACACCCAGGACTGATCTCCTTTAGAATGGACTGGTTGGATCTCCTTGCAGTCCAAGGGACTCTGAAGAATCTTCTACAACACCACAGTTCAAAAGCATCAATTCTTCGGTGCTCAGCTTTCTTTATAGTCCAACTCTCACACCCACACATGACTACTGGAAAAACCATAGCCTTGACTAGATGGACCTTTGTTGGCAAAATAATGTCTCTGCTTTTTAATGTGCTGTCTAGGTTGGTCATAACTTTCCTTCCAAGAGTAAACGTCTTTTAATTTCAGTTTAGAGACATCTAAAAAATCTTGACTCCTTCTCAAATGATGTTTAGAGTTATAACAAAGCATGATTTTTGATTCTATGAAGAATACAGTTTTAAATCTTAAGTTGTGAAAGCAAAAGGAAAAGCAGAGAAAAGACGCAGTGTTTAAGACAGAGATATTCTCATGTTAAAGACCATTTTCACTAGGGCTTAGCCCTTAGTTTTCAGTCCTTTGTAAAGAAACAGTGAATATGAGTTAGTTTCAGATAAATAACACTGGCAAGGCTTATGCCCATCCAGGACTGTTAAACCCTGTGTTCAAGGTGGTGAATATTCTCTGTGTATTTCTCATCCTACAGTTAGGCTGTTCAAGCATGATAACAGACCACCAAAGGGATTAAGTCTCATTTTTAAGCCTTCTGATCCTATATTATTGTGTGTCCACCAATCCAAACATTTTATTATGAATTATTTTTTATTGCAATACAGTTGCTTTATACTGAAGTCAGTTTCTATTGTACAGCAAAGTGATTTAGCATGCATATATATACATATATCCCCCTTTTTGATTTCCTTCTCATTTAGGTCACCACAGAGGACCAAGTAGGGTTCCCTGTGCTATATAGTAGGTTCTCATTAGTTATCAAGCTTATAAAACATTATTCTTTTCTAAGGGCATTGGCAAATGACTAGGATACCATTTTTGTAAGTTTTTTTGATTAAACAACAGGAACAATATCTTTTAGTATGACTACTACATTAATCTAGTTATTTATACATTCTCAAACAGGTAGACATAACAAATTGAAATTAACAAACAATATGTATCTGAAAACAACATGATGTAATTTTATGTTATTTCTCATGCTATTTAAATATAATTATTTTCAATTGCAAACAGATGAAAATCTTCAAAATGATTGAAATTCACACTACAGTTTTCAGCACAATGAGATTGTTATACCTGTTTTCCAAGATTGTTGTAAAGATAAAATGAGGAAAATTTTCCAAAGTGCTTTGAAAACTGAAAGTTATATACAGGTTTCTTTTTCTTTTCCTCCTTCTCCTCCTTCTTCTTCTTCTGTTTCACTTTATTGCTGAAATGTTTAATTAAATTAATAAACTATCTTCTTTAATGTTGGATGGCATCATCGACTCAATGGACATGAGTTTGAATATTTAACCCTGAATATTCATTGGAAGGACTTAAGCTGAAGCTGAAGCTCCAATACTTTGGCCACCTGATGTGAAGAGCTGACTCATTGGAAAAGATGCTAGGAAAGATTGAGGGCAGGAGGAGAAGGGGACGAGAGAAGATGAAATGGATGGATGGCATAACCGACTCAATGGGCATGAGTGTGAGCAAATTTCAGCAGACAGTGAAGGACAGGGAATCCTTGTGTGCTGTAATCCGTGGGGTCATAGAGAATCAGACATGACTGAGCAACTGAGCAACAATATGAATCTATGAATATTTGAGATATGTTGTGACTGTAAAATTTTAATAGGTTCGTGATAACTTTTGTTCATTTTACCAAACTTTCCAAAGAAAATGCTGTGAAAGCACAATTCTTAATAACTACAGAGTGGGTTTTAAATGCTTTTCCTAGAATTGGAATTGCGTTAGAATTATTATTTTAATCTTTACAAATAGCAATTTTACATGAGTGTATCTTACAGATCATATTTAGCAGTTACGCAAGCATGGGTTTGACTATCAGACTATCTCAAAATGCTCATTTCAGTTTAGTTCAGTTGCTCTGTTGTGTCCGACTCTTTGTGACTCCATGAACTGCAGCATGCCAGGGCTCTCTGTCCATCACCAACTACCGGAGCCTACCCAAACTCATATCCATTGAGTCGGTGATGCCATCCAACCATCTCATCCTCTGTCGTCTGCTTCTCCTCCTGCTCTCAATCTTCCCCAGCATCAGGGTCTTTTCCAATGAGGCAGCTCTTCCCATCAGGTGGTCAAAGTATTGGAGTGTCAGCTTTAACATTAGTCCATCCAATAAACACCCAGGACTGATCTCCTTTAGAATGGACTGGTTGGATCTCCTTGCAGTCCAAGGGACTCTCAAGAGTCTTCTCCAACACCACAGTTCAAAAGCATCAATTCTTTGGTGTTCAGCTGTCTTTATAGTCCAACTCTCACATACATACATGACTACTGGAAAAACCATAGCCTTAACTATACGGACCTTTGTTGACAAAGTGATGTCTCTGCTTTATAATATGCTGTCTAGGTTGGTCATAACTTTTCTTCCAAGGAGTAAATGTCTTTTAATACCATGGATGCAGTCACTATCTACAGTGATATTGAAGCCCAGAAAAATAAAGTCAGCCACTGTTTCCACTGTTTCCCCATCTGTTTGCCATGAAGTGATGGGACCACATACCATGATCTTAGTTTTCTGAATGTTGAGCTTTAAGCCAACTTTTTCACTGTCCTCTTTCACTTTCATCCAGAGGCCGTTTAGTTCTTCTTCACTTTCTGCCATAAGGGTGATGTCATCCACATATCTGAGGTTATTGATATTTCTCCCAGTAATCTTGATTCCAGCTTGTGCTTCTTCCAGCCCAGCGTTTCTCATGATGTACTCTGCATAGAAGTTAAATAAGCAGGGTGACAATATACAGCCTTGACGTACTCCTTTTCCTATTTGGAACCAGTCTGTAGTTCCATGTCCAGTTCTAACTGTTGCTTCCTGACCTGCATACAGATTTCTCAAGAGGCAGGTCAGGTGGTCTGGTATTCCCATCTCTTTCAGAATTTTCCATGGTTTATTGTGATCTGCACAGTCAAAGGCTTTGGCATAGTCAATAAGGCAGAAGTAGATGTTTTTCTGGAACTCTCTTGCTGTTTCAATCATCCAGCGAATGTTGGCAATTTGATCTCTGGTTCCTCTACCTTTGTAAAACCAGTTTGAACATATCAGAATTGTATTAAACAAGTGAGAAAGAGAAGTTTGTAATATTTTCTTACTAGGTATTGTTATTTAAAAATAAACAAATTGAACAAATGTGTTATCAACTTAAAAGCCAGCTATTAACTGTCTCTGAATATTGAGGTGAATCATTTAAAAATTTAAGAAGAGCAAATACTTTGTTTCCATTTACATGTTTTAATTTCATTTCAAATATTTATTTAGTTAATTCCACATTGTTTAAATATAGAAAATCTGTTACTTCAAATTCTCTTCCTTCTATTTGTAACGGTATTTCCAATAGGCAAAAAAAACTTATTCTTGTTTCACCAACGATTAATGTTTCCTTGTTGTTTCTTGATAGTAACAAACAACTATCTGGAGTTTACCCATGGGTATGATATTCATTTAATTGTCTTCAGCTCTATCACTCTGTGTGTGTGTGTGTGTGTGTCTGTGTGTCTCTGTGTGTGTGTGTCTGTGTGTCCATCTGTGTGTGTGTATGTTCAACTGGTTAG
The DNA here is from genome assembly GCA_006410615.1 of Neotragus moschatus. NCBI lineage: Eukaryota > Metazoa > Chordata > Mammalia > Artiodactyla > Bovidae > Neotragus > Neotragus moschatus. The sequence continues at coordinate 4,915,986 of SJYA01001316.1, read as the reverse complement.
TCATGTCTGATTTTTTGCAACCCCATGGATTATAGCCCGCCTATGGTATTTCCAAGCAAGAATACTGGAGTGGGTTGCCATTTCCTCCTCCAGGGGAATTCCTGACCCGAGGTTTCAAACCCTGTCTCCTTCCTGGTCTCCCACATTCGCAGGCTGATTCTTTACCACTTGAGCAGCTTGGAAAGCACTATCACTATATTATATATAAATGTGTAGTATAAAAGCTTTTTAAATATTTTATTTCAAACTGAATAAAATTCTAACTTGGTGAAATGTTTAATTTAATTTTTAATTTAAGTGCATGGCCTTGTATGATTATTATTTACAAATATGTAGGTGACTATCTTTTCTCATTTTAAATATATTTTAATATGAATGGCATGTCATCTACTCAGGCAAGAACATTCATGATATATAATTTTACTTATAATATTTCAATAAAATTAAGTATATATGTATAAAATTCTGAGATTAACACATTTTTGAATCTGTATATATATATTGTATTTGTTATTAAGAATATAAAATGACAGAGTAATATGAAATATTTAAAATATCTTAAGAAAGTCATCACTTTAGTTTTTCTTAATAGTTGCTATATATTTGGGCAACTAAAAGTTATGTCTATACTTCCTTTCAAGTTATTATTGATTGAAATGCAATGGAAAATAGGAAGCCAGGTGCCAAATATGATCCATGTGCAAGTATTTTCCCCTGAAGAAGTATTTTTCTCTTTTCAAGGGTAGCAGTGAAGATCTTGATCTGATGGTATGAGCTATGCTATCTTTTTTCAAGATAGTTTAAAAGTCATTTGCTTTGCTATGAAAGTGAATTATGTGATATTAAGTACTGTAGTCTCACCATTAAACATTATGTCATCAATCTTTTTAAGATGTGGAAAGGTCAGTGTCCAAAAGGCCATTTTTTAATTCTCATTTTAACTCCAAGTTGAAGGCAGTTTATATTGTGTACCTTTTTTTCTACAACTGATATAATCCACCAAAAAATAAAAGCCTCTTGGTACTATCCATGCATATTTAGCAAAATTCCAAACATTATAGATGTTGTCTTTAAAAACAGTATTGTAAAGCAAAACAAACTAAAAAATAAAAATTTAAAAAATAAATTAAAAAAGAGAAAAAAATATATAGACAGAGATTGTGTTTAAAATATAAACAAACAGATGGAGGTGTCTCCAAAATTGAATAGTAATATTAGTCATCATCAGGTAGCTAAGATGTAGCCACGATATTAAAATTTCCTGGAATTCCTTGGATTTGTAATTAGTAGAAATACCTTGGGTAGTTACTTGTTCAAAATAATCACTCTCTGATGTAATTTTAAGAATAAACATAATGTTGAATTAAATTCTCTTAAAGATATTGTAATTTTTGCCAAAGATACTTTTTGGGAGAATTGAGGAAGAGAAAAATAAATAGAAAAAAGAATTTCTTTAGTTCTATGTCAGTTAGTATTCAACCAAAAAATAAAATTTTCTCTTTGAGCACTATCTTTAAAAATAAACTATATTTAAGGCATCCTGGTAGAACTGATCTTTATCCTTCCTATATTGCTTATATGAGTTGTAGAAACCATGTCACAAAGATACTGCTGCTTTTTTACTTTCAGTGTGTGTATGTGTATCTATCTGAGCTTTTTCAGTTCTTTTCATTGTTTCATATAAATCTCTGGTTGAATTTTTTAATACTGTCAAATTCACAAAATAAGTGACAAGAAACAGTAGTTAACGCAGATTTTTTGAATACCTTTTATGTACTTTAGTTTTTAAAAAAACCTGTATCTAAAAACACTAAATTGTAAATTGACATTTCAATACCCAATCATAGGAGCATTTCTTATTTTGAAAATGACAGGTTTAGATCATATGATTTAAATATAACATTAGGGGTGTCAGAACTAGCAATGCCTTGCTAAAAATCCTAAGATATTTGACAAAATGCAAAAGTGTTTAAAGAATAGGGATGGGTGATTGTGAAATCTAAAAAGTAAAAAATAAAACAACTCTATACCGGTCAACTTAATCTATTCACTATCCTGAAGCTTATTTCTTCTCTTAAATTCATGATATTATCCCTGCTTTAACTTCTTGTCTTTCATCTAAATATCTGTGAGCTGCTTGTTTATTACTGGAGAAGGCAATGGCACCCCCCCACTCCAGTGGGGGCAGCTTGTCTCTCACGTGTGACTTCCCTGCCTAAACCAGCTATTAACCTGGATCTCAGTTTTGATGTAGATAATAAATAAGATTAGAGATCCACTTCTTTTTAGGTTGGACAGCTTTAGATAAGAATTTAGAGAACAATACATTTATGAAATATGCTTTGAAAATAGAAGGATTTGAACAGTATTTTGTTCTAATGACTTCATAAGTTTATCTAAATACTTGACTAGCACTCAAGTTTTGTATAAACTCTATATATTGTATTAACTTTATGCTCATTTTGTCACTGACATTGCAAACACTCAAGGATGTTTAAATAAATGGAAAGAAAGGCATTGCATAAATATGATTGAATTCAAACACTAGAAACTGTCCTGTGCAAAAAGGGCAAGATACAATGAAGATAAAGCATCAATATATAAATGTGAAAATGAAGGTGGATTTTACACTGCCAGCACTGTTAGATGTGCATTATTTAAGAGTTTGAATTGAAAGTCGTGTCAAACTCTTTATGAATCCATGGACAGGAACTCGCCAGGTTTCCCTGTTCATCACCAGCTCTTGGTTCTTACTCAAATTCATGTCCGTTGAGTTGGTGATGCCATCCAACTATCTCATCCTTTATCATCCCCTTCTTCTCCTGCTCTCAATCTTTCCCAGCTTCAGGGTCTTTTCTAATGAGTCAGTTCTTAGCATCAGCTCACCACACTATTGGAGCTTCAGCTTTAGCATCAGTCCTTCGAATGAATATTCAGGACTGAATTCTTTTAGGATTGACTGGTTTGATCTCCTTGCAGTCCAAGAGACTCTTAAGAATCCTCTTCAACACCACAGTTCAAAAGCATCAATTCTTCGGTGCTCAGCTTTCATTATGGTTCAACTCTCACATCCATACATGACTACTGGAAAACGATAGATTTTACTGGACTGACCTTTGTTGGCAAAGTAATGTCTCTGCTTTTTAATATCTTGTCTAGGTTTGTCATAGCTTTTCTTCCAAGGAGCAAGCTTCTTTTTATTTCATAGCTGCAGTCACCATCTGTAGTGGTTTGGAGCCCAAGAAAATAAAGTCATTTGATGTTAACAATCAATATTATATACTTTAAGAGACTGGAGATTCTCTAGTATTTTTAGACTTAAAATGGACCATAGTTGAATAAACTTGATGAGGGAATTGGGGAAGAGATCCCTATCATTCCTGCTGGTTTTAAGCAAAAACTTTATTATTATTGGAATTTATAAATAAAACACAAAGAATAGAACAGGGTAAGTGGTACAGGAAGTGCCACAAAAGAAAGAGAGGTGAGGAACTTTTAAATAGGTTGGACAGCATAGGCCTCATGCAGGTTATATATTAGCAAAATCTTGGAGGAGTAGGGAGTTATCAATGTAAATATCTGAAGGAAGAGAATTTCAGGACAAATTATCTAGTAAAAATCTCAAAGGCAGGATCATGCCTGGTGTGGGGCAAACAGCAAAGAGATAGGAACACACTAAGACAAGTGGAGATGAAATAGAGGTAATAGTGATTTGATCATTTAACATCTTAGAGTTAACTGTAAAAGTTTGGGGTTTTATTCTGAGTGAAATGGGAAGACATAGGGTGTGGACATGAGAGATGCATAATCCTTACATTTTTGGCTATTTCATTGCATAGAGCAGAAGAAGGGAGCAAAGTTGCAAGACGTGAAAATGATTAGGAGGTATTACCATCATCCTGGTTAAACATGGTGATTCTGTGCATGGTAATAGCAGGAGAGGGGGTGAGTGGTGCTTGGATTCTGAATATCTTTTGAAGAGACAGTCATCAGGGTTCTTTCTCTGATAAATCTATGATTTTTGTTCTATGTTTTTACTAATTCTTGCAACTTTATATGTCATTATGCTCTTAATTTTAATTTTCTGATTAAAAGTAATATTTGAATATTTTCATATATTTATCAGATATTTATATCTTTAAAATATCTATTTAAAATATTTATTTATATCTATCTTCACATACCTATTTTGAACATTCAGCATTTTTTTACACTTTGGTTGTCTTATTTCTTGGGTTATTTGATTTTTTTAACTGAACTTTACTATTTCTGTTTATATTTTATTTGATTTTTAATTGCACTGTACAACATGTGGGGGTCTTAGTTCCCCAACTGGGGATCCAACCCATACCCCCTCCAATGGAAGCTTAGAATCTTAGCCACAGGACAGCCAGAGAAATCCCTGTATATATTTTAAAACAAATTGTTTGTGAGTTGTATATGTCACAAATGACTTCTCCCAGATATTGGATTCTCTTCAATTCATTGTTAGATAAGGAATAGCAGGGTTTTTTTTTTTTTATCTCCCTGGAATACATTTTAAAGCTGTTTATATTAAATTCATCCTGTAGCCAATATTTACACTTTAAAAAAATTTTAGATATCTTTATTATGCCCTTAATTTTAAAAAAGCATCTTACAGGATTCACAATTCTAAATATGCAGTTGCTTTGTCTAAGTACTAAGAAGGTATTGTTTGTTTTTCAGCTTCTTTTACAACATAGATAGAAAAATCCAGTGTAAAAGTAATTGTATTTCTTTTGTAATCAATCTTTCTTACGCTTTCCTTCACATCTGCTGTTATAAAATATACTCTTTATCTTTGGTGTTCTGCAGCTGCACTAGGAATGTGTCTAAGTATCACTTTGCTTTTGCTTATATGGATTCATGTACATAGTGCTTTGATATCAGTGTTTTCAGGTCTTTTGTTAGTTGTGTAAATTTATTAAATCTGTTCAAATACAAACTGTTCTTTATTCAGTCCGTTTGGGCTGTCAGTTCGACATGCACTATTTTATTCTCTTTTCCATATATATTCCTTCTCTTTCATATTTTGCATTGACTTGTCTTCTGTTCTGTCTTTGCCTAATCTTCCATTTCACTATTTCTATATTCTCTTAGATCTACTCTACTATTTACCCATTCATTTCAATTTTTACATTATTTTTCATTTCTAAAAGTTCTGTTGATTATTTTATGTGTAATCATTTTATAAATGCTTTCTAGTTCTTGCAAATTTTTCTATACTATAAATCTTTAATCTTTTTGATTAGAGTTATATGATTTTCTACAATTAGTAGTTATTTTAAAGTGCTTCTGACTTTAAATATTTTTGTTGGTGTTTTCCTATTAGTTATCATAAATGTTCACTTATGTCCTTGTATGTTTGCAGTTTTGAATGTTTACTCATAGTTGTTCATAGACTGAACTTATTATGAAGGGATGCCAACAGCATAATTAGGAATTCTGTTATTCAGAGCAGAGTCGTTTTCTTCTGCTGAAGCTAAGGGGTACTGCCAGTCTGAGATCATCACTGGGTTCCTGCTAAATTCAGAAGACTCAAATGGGAATCACTGATTTCTAGTGGGGACCTAGTCTTAATCTCTATATTTCTTTTTATTATTAGCATTTTCCCCTAAGCAACTTAGCTTTGATGCTTGCCAAATACTGTTAGGTTTATCTCATTTTGTTTGTTTTCATGTAATTTTATAGCTGTCAGAGAGCATAGAGTATTTCATTGGTGAGCATTTTGGTTTGCTTTTGCTGTTGTCATTATTTTTATGTTAAGCTCATCAGTGCATTAAAAAGGGGATAGCAGTTTATCTAGGTAGAAACTGATTGCTTTTTTAAGTGAAATACCTCTTCAGATTTCTTAATCTGTGATATAACTGGGAGGTAAAATTGCTTTGTCCTCAGAAATATACTGAATCAATAACAAAGGTACATATTTTATACTTTAAAAATTTGTGTTAATTGGATATACTGATTAATACAAGAGACCTAAGCTTTAGACAAAAAGTGATTGTGATATAACTTTTATCTCAAAAAAATTTCTCAATTAATGTCAAGTAATATATTTTAGTCTTTTCAGCATTTAAAAATAAAGTGCTCTAAAATAACTGTACTCTTTGTAAATCCTATGTTGTTTTCATTTAGTGGCATCTAAAGTAAGGAGAGGCATATAGGAGACAGAGTGCCTGGGTTTGAATCTTGTGTCCACTACTCAAGGCATGGTACTTGAGCAAGTTTCTTTTATTCTCAATGATCTAGTTTACTCATTTGTATAGTAGGGAAAATAACACTATCTGTCTTATGTGTCTCTTGTGAGGACAAAATGTCTTACATTGAAATTGCTTAGTGTAATGCTGATGATATTCAGTAAATGTCGGCTATGAGTATCATCAGGCAGAAAAAAATCATTATTGAATTGCTAATTAATATTTAATAGCCTACTAATGAGATACCTCAAGTTAAAAAGATAATACACTTTTCTTTCTAAATTAGTGATAAATTAATGAGTTATGGAGTCCAAATTCAGCCCTAACACTTCCCACCAGGGTTACCTTAACAAGTTATTTAAAGAATCAAATCTCAGTTTTCGTACTACAAGATAAAGAAAATAGAAAAACCTTTCTGATGGGGCTTCTATGATCATTTAAAAATAATTTATGTAAAATTAATGTAAAACATCTGAGTACATAAAACAAATGTCAATTTTAATGGTTAACTTTACTAAAAACTATCAGCTAAATTTCATTTCAGTTCAGTTCAGTTCAGAGTCAGTTGTGTCTGACTCTTTGCGATCCCATGGACTGCAACACAGCCACATGGACTGCAGCTAAATTTCACATGCTACTAAATTTTATGTATTAAATAAAGAACTATATGGTATTCACCTATAGGTATTCTTTCTTACTTGTTAGGAGCTGTGGTAAACTAATAATCCCCTTCAGAAAGGCATGACAGTAATATGCACAAATACAAGGGGGGAAGGTAATATTTAACTAGTGGTACAGTTTCTATATTTTCATGATCGTAGTAAAAGTGCTAGACCATTGTTGAAGTGATACAATTGTAGGCAGTTCTAGAGTCAATATGTAGTGCACTGAGACAAAGAATTCCTTGATTAGGCAGGATTCTATAGGCAGTGTTAGCTCCATGGTTTTAACTCCACTAGCTATCACATCACTGACCCCAAGACATGAAACTCTTGTAGGCATTTGTCTGAATTAAATTGTAATTGAAGAGGTTCTTTAGAATGGAGCTTTACATAGCATTTGTTGTGATCAGCACAGCAATGAGGAATATAAATCTATATTTATATATTTAAATTTACACATATGAGAAATATATCTATATTGTTAAATAAACTCCAGACTGCCTTCTTTCTATAACAATGGAATTTTTATGCCAGTATTTTTGCCTTCTGTGACTTGTGGCTACGAGACGGAGGCTATCCAAGACACTTGGTGACCAAGAGTCTCTTTCTGCTTGGTGTCAAAGCTGAAAATAGGCCCCTGCATTTTTTCAGCATCATGCATTTACTGTGTAACATTAAACTCCTCCCTGAACACATTATGGTTTAATTACTGTACAATATCATAGCATACCAGTTATATAAGAACTCAAGGGAATCTCAAGCATGATATTAAAATCATCCCTAAGGTTATGTGGCATTCACAGCCATTCAGAAAGGATTCTGTAGTTGGCAATTGCTTCTTCCCATCACTGTCACTCTGATGTCTTGTGTTAAGTGTTGTCCTTGAGTAGTTTAGAGTGTATTTGACTGGCAGGTTCCTGGGAACCAAGAAAGAAAGTCATTATCAAGAAAGAGGAAAAAAAAAAGTGCTTACCTTCTTCCCCACTTCCCAAACTGAATAATATGCATTTTGGGAGGAAAAGAAATTGTTTGCACTGAACTATAGATCCATGATCCTTGGTGATATGATCTTAAAACAATATGTGATTTAAGGTAATTTAAAACATGAGTGCATATTTGTGACACCTCACTATATAAATATAATCAGTTCACATGTTTACTGTTTCTATTTCTGCTTCTATAAAGAAGAGTGATTGAGGAGAATATGAATACAAAACGTTTAGACATTTGCTTTTGTTTTGAAGTGTGTATACTATGCATAGTGAGTATAGGTAAACATCTTTGTTCTCGAAATCAGATTGATTATATTCTTTGCAGCCAAAGATGGAGAAGCTCTATACAGTCAACAAAAACAAGACTAGGAGCTGACTGTGGCTCAGATCATGAACTCCTTATTGCCAAATTCAGACTAAAATTGAAGAAAGTAG
>SJYA01001316.1:4690385-4907651 GCA_006410615.1 Neotragus moschatus | reverse complement strand
AAAAATTTCATTTAAATATTTAAAACCTATATTTTACCATACATATTTTTATTTTAAAACACTTATTATTTGGTTTTCACAGTCAAGATTTAAACTTGGGCACTTTGTCTCCATGGCCCATGCCAAACATGGATACAGTGCAAACCATCTTGTCTCTTGTGGTGCTGCATAAAGCATTAATTTTTATTAATTTTTATGCTGTCAAATATGCCAGTGTTTTCATTATAGTTTCTGTTTAACCTGTCTTGTTCCAAGGTTAAATTTTTCCTTTTTTTCTTCTAGTCATATTAGAGTTGTGCTTTTTAAAAAAAAATAGTTTTTAGATTAGTTTTAGTTTCACGGCAAAATTGAAGGGAAAGTACACAGAGTTCCCATATACTCACTTATCTCACACAGATGCAGCCTCCCTGCACATCATTTTCTGCCAGAGTGGTATAGTTGGTAGAGTTAATGAACCTACATTGAAAAATCCCATATTTCACATTAGGGTTCATTCTTGGTATTGTACATTCTAAGGATTTTAACAAAAGTAAGACAAAAGTGCATTTATCCCATAGTATCATGCAGTGTTTCAATGTCCTAAAATTTTCCTGTGCTCGTGCAGTTCATCCTTGTTTCTCAGCTAACCCTGGCTAGTTGTGATTTTTATGTTATAAAATCTTTACCCTCTCTGGGATGGTATCACAATCATTGTTCTTGCCAGAAAATTCAATGGTGTTCCTTTAGGTGAGTAGTCTGTTGAAATGATACAATTTATTATGTAGTTAATCTGATATCTGTTGCATTGAAAAAGTACAGTTTTCACATTAGATTCTCAGTATATTACTTGGATCTATTTTTGAGTTCCCTGTTATCTCCTACATGTATTTTTTATTCTTCTGAAAATGCCATGCTGTTTTGGTTATAGTACCTTTAAAGTAAGTTTTTAAATCTAGAGAAAAGAGCTCCATAGTATTATCCATTTGTAGTTTTAGCATTCTTTTCTCATTTGTGTTACCAAAGGAACTTAAATAATATATTCCCATCACACACACAAATGTACACACAAAGTAATTGATATTTTGTTTGGAATTGCTTTGAAACTAAGCATCACTTTTGAAGCACAGGTATTTAGATCTTTCTACTCTAACATTTTTTGGGTATGGCCACGAATGTGAATGAGATTTAAACCTGATTCTACTTTTTAATATATATATATCTGCTAAGTCACTTCAGTCGTGTCCGACTCTGTGTGACCCCATAGACGGCAGCCCACCAGGCTCCCTCGTCCCTGGGATTCTCCAGGCAAGAACACTGGAGTGGGTTGCCATTTCCTTCTCCAATGCATGAAAGCGAAGAGTGAAAGTGAAGTCGCTCAGTCGTGTCCGACTCTTAGCGACCCCATGGACTGCAGCCTACCAGGCTCCTCTGTCCATGGGATTTTCCAGGCAAGAGTACTGGAGTGGGGTGCCATTGCCTTCTCTGAATATATATATATATATATATTTGTAGTAGTAGGCATATTAGTAGTAGGCATATATACCATATGCATAGGTTTATACACCTATATACTATATTTATACAAATGCCATATTTCCGTTTTGTATGTAGTATATATGTTTTGGAAGAGTTATTTGAATGTTAGATGTAAATATCATATCATCATAAAAAAATGAAAGTTACTTTCCATTTCTTCTTTTTCAGTATTTATGCNATATGCATAGGTTTATACACCTATATACTATATTTATACAAATGCCATATTTCCATTTTGTATGTAGTATATATGTTTTGGAAGAGTTATTTGAATGTTAGATGTAAATATCATATCATCATAAAAAAATGAAAGTTACTTTCCATTTCTTCTTTTTCAGTATTTATGCAGCTTGTTTCCTTGAGTTGTTGGGTATGCTAAAATTTCTCAGTGTTAAGGAATCATTAAGATCTAACATTCTTATGTTTGTCATGATTTTTTTGGCAAAGTATTTAGTATTTTGAAATTTATCATGAATTTTGTATAAGATTTTAAAAATACATAAATATGTTTGTAAACTTTAAAAATCTCTTTTCGAGTTGATTAAAATTATGGATGGCAACATCTTTGACAGGAGACTATAGCATTCATTATGAAACTTTCTCCACAGGGTTCTCTCTTTCTAGATTCCAGTCCTTCAGACTTGGGAGGTAACCATACTTAAGGGCACTGAACTGTGCTTTGTGTCTTTTTTTTTATAGCTGCTCATAATTTTCAAAGTATTCCTTCCTTACATTTCAGCATGTGCACCATCTGTACCCCTTGAGTTTATCATTTAATTTTTGCTTGACCATTGACTGATGTAGCTGATTCTTCTTGTATGTAGGCCTGGCTCTTGGGGTCTATTAGTGGATTATCAGGCAAGAGAAAATAAAGTTGCATTGAGCACAGTGAATAGAATCCCAGGCTGTCAGGAACCTCTGTGTTGAAATATGAAGGAAGGAAAACAAGTATTATTCTGTTTACTCTAGGTCAAGATATGGAGGAGAAGCTTCAGTATGGCCCATAATTCCTTTCTAGTGTTACAAAGCAGAGTAGAGGAGAAATCCTCATATGTTGAAGGCATCCATCTGTGTGGTATATCTTGTTGCTGGCCTCTAATTTTGGCCACTCTGAGACTGAAGATATTTACCTTTGGCTCTGCAAGAGGGGCAATCCTCCTGAAAGTGTTTCCTGTAGAGCCTGTCCCTACCCTCTCTTTCTAAAACCTTAACTCTCAGTTGTATGCAAAATCTTCTCCAGGTTTCAGTGATAATCCATGGTTAGCAAAGGCAACAAGTCAGAACATGACAATGTAACTGACAATGTAACCTGACAATAAGCAATTTCCATGCACTCAATTGATGACAGAGAAAAAATGTAATGTTTTTTGATATGACAAGCAGATAACACAAGATATGATGTGCGGGTAAGTAAAAAGAGCAGATGTCTTCTTCATCTCATTATCTGCTTTGGGGGTCATTGCCTGGCCACTGACTCTGTCATAACAGGCTCCTTCATTCCACTGGGAACAGGTTAGAAATAGAGCCTCAGAATATTTCTAAATCAATAGAAGTGGTAATATTGCTGCATGGAAAGTGAAAGTGAAAGTCGCTCAGTAGTATCTGACTCTTTGCAACCCTATAGACTTGTCCATAGAATTCTCCAGGCCAAAATACTGGAGTGTGGGCAGCTTTTCCTTTCTTCAGGGAATCTTCCCCAATCCAGGGATCAAACCCAGGTCTCCCGCATTGCAGGTGAATTCTTTACCAATTGAGCTATCAGGGAAGCCCTTATTGCTGCATATTTCTGTACTGTTAATATGTAAAAGCTTGTGTGAACCCAAGAGATATCTTACACAGAATAATTCAAGTGAAAAACACACAAGATTTCCCTCGAAGACTGAAGAGATACCATAGAACGATTTATTATTGGCCATCTGTTTTAAAGGTATTAATTGACAAAGAAATATCACGGCCCTTTAAAGAGACTTTTTGCCTTGAAAGATGCTCTGAGTTGTTGGTTAAGTCCTCTTAATATAGTGGCATTTACCCCTACAAAATGTAAGGGAAAGAAAAGCAAAACGAAGAATTGGTGGCTGTTAAATAAAGCTGACATTTTATTTCTGTTTGTAAAGTGAGAATTAAAATTTGGGAGAACTCAATATCACTTTGTAATCAAAATAATATGATGAAGTTCAAGGGTATTCTTAGAGTGCTTGCTAGATAGTTTTGTTATAATATCACAGAGTTTTAACACATATAAATAAAATCCTAATAATAGATGTAGTGGTAAACATAACAAATATGGAGAAAGAAGTACATTATTTGATGTCATTTTTACAATATTTTTGTAATAGTTGATACTCTTACTAATAGTAAATAACACTTATGACATAAGAAGAAAAAGTATATCCAGTATTTCAGATGTCTTTCCCACCAACCCCGTTCTTCCTTCCATAGTGATTTTCCTTCTGTCTGTGTTAAAGTCAGTGAAAAAACTTTCAGAGTGTTTTGTGTTTTACTTTCATCTAGAACTCAATCACATGTGTTAGTCTTGTTAAGTTGGCAGGTATGAAAAGAAAATAGTTACATTTTTTCATCTAATGCTAAAAAATATACAGCACTAGGGTCTTGGTGTTTCATTTCTTACGGCTATTATAGCAAAGTAACACAAACTAAGTGGATGAAACAAGAGGAACTGACTCTCTGCTAGGAAGCAAGAAGTATGAAATCGGGTGTCAACAGGGCTCTCCTCCTCTTAAACCTCTGGAGGTGGATTCTCTTTCCCTTTCCATCTTCTGGAATCCCCAGGCTAGTGGCAGCATCACTCAGTCTCTGCTTCTGTCCTCTCATCCCTGTCTTTCTTGTGTCTGTCTTCACGGGCGCCTTCTTCCCTTGTGCATTTATGTTTAACTTTCCCTCTTTCTATAAGGAGAGGAACCAAATTTGATTAGGATCTACTATGACAATCTCAACATAACTTGGTAACATCTGCAAAGATCTTGTTTCCAAAAGACCACATTCGTAGGCACCAGGGTTAGGTGTTCAGTATACCCTCTTGGGGGAGATAATATAACTCATAATACTTAGTTTATCTAGTTTTTTGACAGATAATTTTATTATGCTATAAATGGAAGCAGATCATATGGAAAAAAAGTATATTACTCTATTTTTATATAACATTTTCAGAATACCTTTGGTTTGGACACAAACAATTCTTACATAAGCACAAAATAGTTCTAGTTGTAAGGATTACAGGTATAACAGATACCTGTATCATTTCTTTAGATTCCACATGTAAACAATATTATATGATACTCATTTTTCTCTTTCTGACTTACTTCATTTTGTATGACAAGTGAACTTATTTGCAAAGCAGAAACAGAGACATATAGAGGGGAAAAAAGTATGAACACCAAGGGGGAAGAGAGGGATAAGTTCAGAGATTGGGACTGACATATATACACTATACTACTATGGATAAAATAGACAACTAATGCGAACCTACCCTATAGCATAGGGAACTCTGCTCAATGCTCAGTGGTGGTCTAAGTGGGAAGGAAATCCAAGAAAGGGAATAAATATGTATACAATTGCATATAGCTGATTCACTTTGCTGTACAGCAGAAACTAGCACAGCATTGTAAAGCAAGTTTACTCCAATAAAAATTAATTTAAAAAATAACAGATATGAGTACTGGCAATTTATGAGGTGAATGCCAAATTGTTTATATTATACTTAAAAAAAACTGTGGAGGATACAGTAGTTCAGTTTGTCTATAAAGTAAAAATAAAAGGTTAAATTATTAAATGATTTTTATATGCATACCCAGGTTAACACTAATGGCAAAGTATAGGATATGAATTTTAGAAAGTACTTCTCTTTTGTGTGAGAAATTATTTCCTTGATTAATATTCTTCTGTAAAACTGCTTTAATTCTGTATTCTCTAGTCAACTAAATGAGAATTGGGGAACTGAGAACTGGAAAGTTCTAAGTATCATGTAACTTAATTAATACATCAGGATTGCTTTGTGAATTTGTAAATGCAACTACAGTTGGGGAGGGATAGTGCTTAGTAGTTTATTCATAAGTGTCCTAGTTAAAGTCTGTCTTGTAAATAGGTTAGAACCCAAATTTAATTACTTAATTTAATAGCAATTTTTGTCCTATTGTGACCAGGGAAGCAGTTAGCACTTAAGATGAAAATCGATGGGAATAATAATTTACATTACTCAACCTTATTTGGTCATTTGTTCTTGCCTTCACTCTGTTACTAATAATAGTATTAGCTAATATTTCTTCTGATTTTATTAGGTGCCAAAGCTATTCTAAGCTTTACATATATTAACTAATTTACTCTCTGAATAAGTCCAATGGGTATGTACTGTTATTATCTTCATTTTACACGTGGTGAAGCTGAGAAACAGAGATGTTAAGATATTTGTTTCCACCGCTTATAAGTCCTGGAGTACAGTTTTTTTAAAACTATGTCATCATACCTTTTTTACCAGATTGCCATGTGCCTTTGGGAAGCCGTTTTATTTCTCTTGACCTTAAGTAATTTGTTTATACAAAAGTTAAATAAATATGGAACGGAATAAATTTGCATTTTTATTTTTTTCTGAGACCAAAGCTTTTCTTTAAGATGTTAATAGGAAATCTAGAGAAAAAATGAACTATGGGCCGAATACATTTGGGAAATACAGGCATCCTTCTCTCTGAGATACTCAGTTCATATTTAAAATGGATCTGAGTATTTTTATAGCAAAAATATTTCTTTCATTTCAAGTAGTTTTCCGAAATTTCTTTGATCAGTGATTTTCTAATGAATGCCATACTACCATACACTTATCAGAATGGCCAAAATGCCAACCACTGATAACAAATGCTGGTGAGAATGTAGAATGAACAGAACCCTCATTCATCACTGATGGGAGTATAAAGTGATACAGCCATACTGAAAGACAGTTTGATGGTTTCTTATAAAACTAAACACATCTTACCATGCAATTCAGTAGTCAGCTCCTTGGTATTTACCAAAATGAGTTTAAAACTAATGTCTACACAAAACCTGCACCTGAATATAGCAGCTTTATTCATAATTGTAAAACCTTTGGAAACAACCAAGATGTCTTTCAGTAAGTGAATGGGTAAATAAACTGTGGCACCTTCAGGCAATGGAATGTTTTTTAGAACTAAAAAGAAAATAGTTTTCAAGTCATGAAAAGACATGAAGGCAATTTAAATGCGTATTATTAAGTGAAAGATGCCAATCTGAAAAGACTACACATTAATTCAGTCTAGCTATATGACATTCTGGAAAAGGCAAAACTNAATGGGTAAATAAACTGTGGCACCTTCAGGCAATGGAATGTTTTTTAGAACTAAAAAGAAAATAGTTTTCAAGTCATGAAAAGACATGAAGGCAATTTAAATGCGTATTATTAAGTGAAAGATGCCAATCTGAAAAGACTACACATTAATTCAGTCTAGCTATATGACATTCTGGAAAAGGCAAAACTATGGAAAGAGGAAAAAGATCATTGGTTATTCACGGGTTGTAGGGGTGGATGGATGAAGAGGCAAAGTAGAGTGGAAATTTAAGACTGTGAACATACTCTGTATGATATTATAATGATAGATACATGTCATTGCACATTTGTCCAAACTCATTCAATGTACAATGCCAAGAGTGAAACAATATAATCTATGGACTTTGGGAGTTTATAATGTATTCCTGTAGGTTCATCAGTTATCACAAATGTTTACTTTGGTGGAGGATGTTGATAATGNACCCGGCTCCTCTGTCCATGGGATTCTCCAGGCAAGAATACTGGAGTGGGTTGCCATTCCCTTCTCCAGGGGATCTTCCTGACCCAGGGATCAAACTCTGGTCTCCTGCATTGCAGGCAGATACTTCACCATCTGAGCTGTATAATCTCCATTTGTACTGTAATACAAATTATTTGTAATAATGCTAATTATTATTAGAAGAAAAAAAGCCTTCTTTGAATGAATATATCTTCATCATATGAATATCAGCATTTTTTATGAAAGAAAGGTAATTATTCATTATCAATATGTGAAAAACATGTTGGTTTAGACATTATAAAATGTCCGTTTGTTTGATCATTGTAACATAGATTACAAAAACATCCTTACCCAGTGAAAATGATCTGCCAAATCAGATAAAAACAGTGTAAGAGATTTAATAAAAAAGTTCTTTTTCTGAGATAAATGTGATCTGGTAACAGAAACTCACCTTCCTGAGAAAAGAAAGTATATGGACTCAAAAATTAGAGTAACAAAATGATATAAACATAAATATAGAAATGGAAAGTCATTTATTTTAATTGTAGCATTACTACTGTGATTTTGTATGTAATATTTCAGTAGCGATCCTCAATATAGCATAATGCCTCTATTTATATGAGGCAACTTCAAGTAGCTTTTTTGTTTTCTTAGCCAAGTGGAATTNTAAGAGAAATGTGATCTGGTAATAGAAACTCACCTTCCTGAGAAAAGAAAGTATTTGGACTCAAAAATTAGAGTAACAAAATGATATAAACATAAATATAGAAATGGAAATTCATTTATTTTAATTGTAGCATTACTACTGTGATTTTGTATGTAATATTTCAGTAGCGATCCTCAACATAGCATAATGCCTCTATTTATATGAGGCAACTTCAAGTAGCTTTTTTGTTTTCTTAGCCAAGTGGAATTATATATAGTGATGATAAGATCACTAGCAGCGGATGAATGGAAATTTGATTTATGCTGTGCAGGTACACAACTCCTTATAAATAATCTTGCAGTGTGATACAGAAAATGTCTATTATTCTGGCATGTTTGACATTCCCGTTCAGTCCAGCAACTCATTGACATATACTTAATTTGCTGTTTCTTGAAGGTGTTGCTTGATGTTCCCTTCTACTTGACAGGCGCCTGACAGTTGAGTCTCTCTCAGATCCTAACAAAATGGGAAAATAATGCATTATCTAAACCCCTGTGGGATATCCATTTTATGACTTTGATAATGTTGTAGACTAAACTCAGTTCCTTTAGATATTGATGAAGGTGCACTTTTTTTTTTTTTTTTGGCTTTAAAGACGTGGGTATATACATCTAGCTTTCAATTGGAATTTTTCTTGAAGTGTGAATGCTGTGCCCTACAGTTCTCAAACTATAACTAATGATTTAAATGTGGACATGTGAAAGGAATTAAATAAAAGTGGATCTCCTGATTTCCCACCATTTACATATTTTAGCAAGATGCAAAAATTTTAATATTCACAATACAAATAGTGCTCTTAGCATCTGGCATTTTTGACAAATGCTTTTGAATGTTGTTCTTGGTTTGAATACATATTTATATCCATGCCGCCTTCTCAGATTTTTCCTCATAGTTATTCATTATGATGGATATATACACACACTTTTAAGGACAGGAGCATATGATTTTGTTTAAGGAGCGGGCAAAAGTGTATTATCTGTCAGGGCTTCTGAGATAAAGTAACTGTTATCAAAGTGTATTTCTAAAGGAAACAGACATTCTTTGGTGAAAATCTGTTTAGCTCACCAATATCCATACAATATGTACAAAATCCTAGGTATCACATTGAAAGATTATCTGTAACTGATCCTACCATATATTCCCAGCCTAATTAATCTCTTAAATTACCCTGCCGATCCTCTGTTGAGACTCTTCGATTTTCTAACAATATGAGAGTCCCTTAGCTAATGCCATTCTCAGAAATTCACCTTCATTGTTTTCTATCTGAAAAAAATTTTCCTCTATCCTTGGAGATTTAACCCAAAGTCCATGAAACATTTTATTGATAGTTTCACGCTTTGTTGCAATGCTTGCTATCCTTCCTATGTCTTGGGACACATTTTGTATTATTATCTAGTATTATTGCTACTTGACTTTTAGATTAAGTCTTTTGTTGCTTTTGATGTATGTAATAGAGGCCCACTGGGAGGCAGAAATCACACAGTAATTTAAACAGGGCAAGTTTAATATACAGAATAAATAGATGGAATTTTTAGAGTAATAAAAGATTGACTAGCAATAATTAAAGAGGCCTCATAGAATATAGGAATAGTTAGATATAAAGAGCAACCACCGCCTCTAGAGCTGAGATATTGCACCCAGAAAGGAACTTGCACACCTCTTGCAGGGCTGAGATCCAGACTCTGAGAGGACACATCCATGGCTCATTGGATAGAGAACAAGTTACTGAAGCGTGGTGGGAGCGAGTTTGTTAGAAACCTTCCTTTTCAGTAGTGAAGAAGCCATCCATTTGGAGGAGACTTATTACCAGCATCATCTCTCTGTGAAGCCAAGGAAAATGCCAGTTTTCCACTGCTATGCCATCCTAGGGAGTAATGAGAGAAAACATCCATAAGATGTTGCATTTTGACATTCCTAGTAAAACCGACCAGGGGGTGCTGGAGGCTGCTGTTCACAGGAAAATGTGGCCCTGGTAATTACCATTAAATTACAAAGTTACCTTAGAAGGTTTTCAAGAAAGCCATCTACAGGGAGTTGCCAGGCCTTGGGAATTTTTTGGCCGCACCACATGACATGTGTGATTTTAGTTCCCCATCCAGCAATTGAACCTGCTCCCCCTGCAGTGGCAGTATGGAGCCTTAACCACTGAACATACAAGGAAGTCCTTGCAACTGATTCTTAATCTATCATAAAACCGACCAGAAGGAGCTGCTGGTTGCTGGGAGCAATGGGCCACCATGTAATATCAGAGCCATGCACGGGAGAAATTGCACTGTAGAAGCCTTGTTTGTGAGAGGAACATACTGGGACCAAACCCTTCTTCCTCCAGTGTCCCTCTAGCACCATCTGCTGACAATGCTTAGAAACATGTAAGTTGGCAAAGGAAAAATACTTTTAAAGCCTGTCTCCATTATTGCAGCGCAGGCAATAGAGGGTGGATTCGGATTTGCCAAGCAGTCTATTTGACATTGGCACATTAGACTTATTTAGTGACCCGTTCAACAAATGAGAATTCTTTAGAAGACAGAAATTTTTTTTTATCATTTCTTTTATACCCAGGAGTAGTGTTTTCTATACAAATGGTAATCAAAAACATCTCAACTAAATTTTATCTCTGTTAACCACTACATTTTTATAAATACAATTTCTGTCTCTGAAATTTTATGTACAAAAATATATCTTATAGCCATCAAAGTTTTACATGAGTGTGCATTAATTTTTCTTAGTATGTATGGAAGCATGTATGTACATGTATGGGTACATAAAGTTAATATGTGACTAATAAGTCTGACCAATATCTAAATTAATCAAATGAGCTTCCCAAAAGTTAGAAGAAAGCTATTTTAAACTTTACAGAGACAAGTGGCAAGTCTTGATATCTGCTAAATAAAAATGTTTCTAACCTCCAAAGAAAATTTTACATATTGATTTTCTATTAATTTAGATACTAGTATTTTATCAATATATGATACCTGAAATATCAAAATCTTATAGCAAATTAATGATTTTAAAGTCAGTTTTGTTGAAGATTTAATTGTCTCTAGTGGCATTAAAAATTGACTACTACTAAAACATTAAAGCATGGCTCCTTGTCAGTTTGTAGGCTTACATAGTGACTGTACAAAACCAGGCCAGGCAAAATAAATACCAGAATTTAGTAAGTTGAATGTTGTGAGTGTGCATGCTAAATTGCTTCAGTTGTACCCAACACTTTGTGACCCTGTGGACTGTAGCCCATTAGGCTTCTCTCTCCATGGGATTCTCCAGGCAAGAAGACAGGAGTGGGTTGCCATTTCTTGCTCCAGAGGATCTTCCTGACCATGGGATTGAATTCACATCTCTTATGTCTCCTGCATTGGCAGAGGGGTTCTTTACCACTAGTGCCACCTGGAGAAAGACAAATTTATGATATCATTTATGTGTGGAATCTAAAAAGATGATACAAATGAACTTATTAACAAAACAGAAATAACTCACAGACTTGGAAAACAAACTTGGATACCAAAGGAGATAGGTTAGTGGTCGTAGTGTTACTTGCTTGTGTGTGTGTGTGTGTGTGTGTGTGTGTGTGTGTGTGTGTGTATGCTTAGTCCAACTCTTTGCTATCCCATGGACTATAGCTCCCAGGACCCTCTGACCCTGGGATTTTCCAGATAAGAATACAGAAGTGAGTTGCCATTCCCTTCTCCAGGCGATATTCCCAACCCAGATATTGAATCTGGTTCTTCTACATTGCAGGCAGATTCTTTACAGTTGGGATTGGGGTAAATTAGGAGCTTTCGATTAATGTACACTACTATATATTAAATATAGATTATCAACAAGAACCTACTAGGTAGCACAGGGAACTCTACTCAATATTCTGTAATAACCAATATAGGAAAAGAATCTGAAAAGAATGGATATATATGTGTCTGTGTAATAAAACCACTTTGCTGTACTGAAACTATTGTAAATCAATAGTACCTCAATATAAAATAAAAAGTAAATTGAAAATTATAATCTGATCATGCTGCTGTTCTGAAAACTTCCAATGTTATCCCCCCAGTGATACCCTTCCCCTATCATATGAATAAGATACATTTATTATATATTAAAGGGTATGAGTCTGATAAACTCTTGATAGTCCTTCTAAACATTTTATTTATTTACCTCCCAATGGATACAACAACAAAAAATCATTGGCATCCAAGCTTGTTATATCAAATGTTTGCAGTGGTGTTCCACAGGCCTTACTTTCTGTGATGACTCCAGAGACAGAACAGTAATTCCCTCTGACATTGACCATGCAAGTGATATTAACCATTCATGTTGGTAATAAGAGGGACTATAGCTATGATGGTGGCTAATAACCAATATTATGGACAATACTAATAAGAGGGATTTATTGACTTATGGTAATTCATGAAACATTGCATAAAGAGAAACATCTCTGAAAAGTCTGAGCTAGGTGATCCAGGGGTAGGCTGTGTGAATAGGAATTTGAGGAGGGTGACATGTAGACTAAGAAAGATATAGGATGGAGACAGTCTTCATAGACATCAAGTAATCTTTCTTTTCAACTATAATGAATAATCTATTTTTTAAGTCCTCAAATTTGGTGAAAGTTATTAAAACATATTCTTTTGTACAAAATATTTAATCTTCTTTATTATATAAAAATGTTAAAGCCTCTATCGTGAAACAGCTATGGTTTTCTTTTCTGGCTTTTGCTTGTTTATTTCTAATAATTCTTTTGCCAGGAATTGTTTAATACCTGAGCATCTCTTGTCTGGTAAAATCTTCTACTTGGGTGTTAACGTTATGGCAAGGATTTTATATTCTGGAAAGAATAAGCTCATTATTAACATAAAGTTATAAAGACCCTAGTTTAATTTTTGTATCTGATGCCCTTTAAGGGAATGCAAAACAATGTCTATGCTCAGGAAGTGAAAACTGAGTGAATTAATTGATGTATGAATGGTGTATTAATTTTTCATTTCATTTTCAAACCACTCAACAAAAAGTTTTGTATGTTTCACAGTCTTCATTCCTTGTAAAACTTTAAAAAATATGCCATTAAGTCATTTATTCAGTATAGACCTATATCTAAAGAGCCAAATTTGACAGCAAATTTTGAATGGTGACAGTATCTAGAAATATTTCCCCAAGTTATCAGAATAACAAATATCTAGAAATTCCTCTTAAATATTAATATTTAGGAACCTAATGATAGCTTACTTAACTTGGATCTCCAACTAAGTGACCTAAAGTAACTATATCCCCCATCAGATAGTGGTAATGTTTGTCAAGAACTGTAGTTTAGATGAAACCCACATTTATTATATTTGAAGTTCTAAATCAAAATAGGATATTCTTATTTTTCAGTTTCCACACCATTTTATTCTGCTACCAAAGTCACTGATAACCAGATATTATAAATTTTGAGTTAAGTTTATGCAGAATTCGTAATGATTTAACTATAAAATTTTGTGGACTCTATTTACAAGTAGACAGATGTATAGATGCAATTTTACTTATTAGAATTTGATAACTAAATTAATAGCTTCACTTGGGTTGAGTGAGAACATGTAAAAGAAATGTTATACTTAAGAAAACACACTTGATTTAAGTATTCTACCAGGGCATTTGCACAGAATATGCTAATTATAAGTATCTCTTATCTGTTCATTAAAGTGAGTCTGTCCGAACTCTTATTTAATGTTTAATAATTTTTTTGTGTTACTTTATGGCCCTAAAGGGAATAATTTTACATTTATGAGTATTCTACATTTCAGAATTTTAACTAATTAAGGATGATAACCTTCTCACCACAATTAACTCCTAATTAATGAAGTTTTACAGTATTTGTTCTATTTTCCTCTATTCTTTGTTTTTGGTAATTGATAAACAACATAAATGAACATTGTTTTCCATGATTTGTTAGCCTGTTTCTGTGCTCTGCTTCAAGTAGAGCATGCTGAAATGGGAAACACTTCTATATTTTTTAATGTAATGCTCATAATAGCATTTAGTTCCAAGAATAGCAAACTGAAGATATTTGTCAAAGATCATGTATTAAATAGGACAACTGTGGGATTTCCATTCTTTGTCTAGTTCCAAAAATCTTTATTTTTATGTTTTTAAATATTTCTTTATACCCAATGAACTAAGAGAGCTAAGTCTACATTTTGCAATGTGTAATCTATATTACAAAATTAAGATTTATATCGCTCAGTATGATACCACTTTGCTTTACAGTCCAATGTATTCAGTGTCTTGAAGACTTTTTATGCATTATTATTAGATAACCCACAAGGACCTACTGTATAGCACAGGAAACGCTGCTCAATAGTCTATAATAATCTAAATGGGAAAAATAATTTGAAAAAGAACAGATACATGTATATGTGCAAATGAATAACTTTGTTGTACACCTGAAACACAACCTTGTTAATCAACTATGCTTCAATATAAAATAAAAATTAAAAAAAGAATTATTCTTATTCTCTAGTGACTCAGATGGTAAAGAATCCACCTGCAATGCAGGAGACCCAGGTTTGATCCCTGGTTCAGGAAGATCCCCTGGAGAATGAAATGGATACCCACTCCAGTATTCTTCCCTGGAGAATTCCATGGACAGAGGAGCTTTGTGGGCTACAGTCTATAGTGTCAGACACGACTGAGTGACTAACACTTTCTAATGTACTCTTTGGATACTTTTAGTATTAATAAATAAAGTATAAAGCTTTAGTATTACTAACCAAACTTTATTTATCAAAAATATTTTTCTAATTTAAAATATTTCTTGTATTAGCCATAAGTTAAGTATGTGTTTGCAACACAAACTGGTTATGGGAAGATCCTGGGAGGTACCTTCTACTGAATTACTAAGAGATTCTTCATAGACTTTCTTGTGATTTTTATTCTTTATAATTGTTTTTATTACACTCATTTGAAATAGAGCAAAAAATCTTTCCTCCTAGATCTGCAATCTCCTTCACTTTAAAAGGAGAACAGGGTTATTCAACTTTAGTATGGATTGCAATGGTTCATTGTGTAGTTACAGAACATATTATACAGCAATCATCTGACCCTTCTTTCAGTAAACCATTGAGACAGTCTCTGTCTTTCTCAGGAGAGGGAATGATCAAGCTGTCATTATCTCCTAGTGTCACTAAAAGGACATGAGTTTCAGTGCTATATGACCTGACATTTAAACTCATACCTTGAGGTACATTTCTTTTCTTTTCCATTTTCTTTTCTCCTTCTCTCTCTCTCTCTCTCTCTCTCTCTCTCTCTCTCTCTCTCTCTCTCTCTCTCTCTCTCTGTTGATTCCACATATAAGGAATGCTTGCAGCATTTGTCTTTATTTGCCTGGCTTTTTCATTTAGAATGATCCTCTCTGGCTTCATTCATCTTGTTGTAAATAGCAGGATTTCCTTCTTTGTGTGTGGGTGTTAGTCGCCCAGGCGTGTCTGACTCTTTGCAATCCCATGGATTATAGCCCACCAGGCTCCTCTGTCCATGGGATTCCCAGGCAAGAATACTGGAGTGGGTTGTCATGCCCTTCTCCAAGGGATCCTTCTGACCCAGGGATCAAACCCAGGTCTCCTGCATTGCAGGCAGATTCTTTACCATTTGACCTACCCAGGAAGCCCTTCTTTTTAAAAGCTGAATAATATTTCATGTGTATCTTTTTCTGTATATGAAGGTACACATCGATATTTATCTCTTATATATATATTACATAGAGAGAGAATATTATATATATATATACACATATGTATATATTTCTTTTTCCATGCATCCATCTTTTGACATTTAATTGTTTCCATAGCTTAGCTATTGTGAATAATGCTGCAGTGAACATAGAGATACAGAAATTTCTTTGAGATAGTGATTTGGTTACTTTGGATATATATCCAGAAGTGAGACTGCTGGCTTATATGGTAGTTCTGTTTTTAATCTTTGAAGAACTTCTGTACTGTTTTCTATAATGGATGTACCAGTTTACATTCATGCCAACAGTGAACAAAGGCACTCTTTTCTTCACAACCTCACCAATACTGGTTATCTTTTGTCTTTTTTGACAGTAGGTAGCATAACTAGGTAGATGTGAAGTGATACCAGAAACCACATTGTGTCTTTGATTTGCATTTCAGTGATGATTAGTAATATTGAGTATGTTTTTATGTATCTGTTGACATTAGTATGTCTTCTTTGGAAAAAATACCTATTGCACTCATGTGCTCATTTTCATTGGATTATTGGTGCCTCATGACTACCTTAGAGAAATATTCAACTGTTATATAAACTGGAATATATTTCTATGTTATCTTAAGTTCCAGTGACCTGCTTGCTGCTGTTCCTCCAACATCATATTGACGTCCATATAATGATGCATTCGTTTTGTATTTCAAATCACCACTGACTAGGTGAATAAAACAAAGCAGGTCTGTAGGGCGAAATACAGACATGAACCCCACTGAGGTAAAATAAAAGTGTTGACAGGACTATGTTCATTTCTGGAACCTCTAAGGGAAAATCCTTTCCTTTCATTTCCCCACTTCTAGAAGCTACCTGTCTATATATTATTTGTCTCATGGAATTCCTGCCTCTATCTTCCAGCCCATCAATAGCAGGTCAAATCATTTCCTTGCTATTGTCTCTCTGGTTTCCTGCAGTCTGAAAGGTTCTCCACTTTCTTCTCTACCCTATTTGAAAGATAGTTGTAAGGACCTTGTTTTTAGATTGGCTCCACCTAAGTAGTCCAGGATATTCTCTCCATCTCAAGGCCCTTAACTTTAATAACACCTTCAAAATCCCTTTTACTAGCTTATTTACTCTTTTGTTGACTTTGCTTTAGGTGTCAAATCCCAAAAATCACTGTGAAGAGAGCCATCAAGGAGTTTTTCTTCTAAGAGCTTTATATTTTCAGGTCTTATGTTCAAGGCTTTAATCCATTTTGAGTTGATTTTGTTATAGTATTAGAGGTCTAGTTTTATTCTTTTAACATGTGGCAATCCTGTTTCCCAAAAACACAAAGAGACTACCCTTTCCCTGTAGTATACTCTGGGACCTTTGCTGGAAATTAATTGACTATGTATGTGTGGATTTATTTCTGGGCTTTCCATTTTCTTCAATTGATTGATGTGTCTCTTTTTATGTCAATACCATATTTTGTTGATTATTACAGCTTTGTAATACAGACTAAAATTAGAGAGCCTGATGTCTGAAACTTCACTTTTTTGTTCAAGGTTGCTTTGGATATTCAGGATATTTTGTGGTTTCTTAGGAATATTTAGGAATTTGTGTAAGTCAAGGGCAATATTTAGAATATCAAGGAACATCCAGGGGTAAAAAGGTTTACAGTGAGACTTTTTGAGAAACACTTCATATTATGCCCTTTCTGTTTTTCCAAATAAGCTTTAACATATTTATAGTTCTGAGAAACAGAATTATAGAAAAAAGTCAGTTTAGTATTTTAAAGATTTCTCCCGGCATATTGGGTCTAGAACAAATTTTCTTCTATAATATCTAGTGATATCTCTGAAACTATAAAAAATATTTTCAGACACTAGGAGATACCCATACTAAATCATAATATCAAGTATTTATTAAGCTTAAATATTGCTTATTAGAAGTCAAATTTTGATTAAAAATCAGAATTAAGGTTATACAAAACTAGGATGTATTTACACACCTGATTCAATCATAAACCCTACTGAAGGCCTATCAGGAATGAATATTAGTTCTTTTCTTCAGTCATATTAATGGCAGTAATATTATCAGTAAGCAAGTTTACCTTTGCTTACTGGCAGCCCAGAGCCCAGGAAGATTTTTGCTTTTCTCTAATGATGTTGTTGTTCAGTCACCAATTCATTTCTGACACTTGTGACCCCACGGACTGCAGCATGCCAGGCCTCCCTATCCCTCACTGTTTTCCAGAGTTTGCCCAAGGTCATATCCACTGAATCGGTGATTCCATCCAACCATCTCATCCTGTCACTGTCTTCTCTTTCTGCCTTCAGTCTTTCCCAGCATCAGGGTCTCTTCCAGTGAGTAGGCTCTTTGCATCAGATGGCCAAAGTACTGGACTTCAGAATCAGCATCAGTCCTTCCAACAGATATTCAGGACTGATTTCCTTTAGGATTGACTGGTTTGACCTTCTTGCTGTCCAAGGGACTCTCAAGAGTCTTCTCCAGCACCGCAGTTTGAAAGCATCAATTCTTTGACACTGCCTTCTTTATGGTTCAACTCTTATAGCTGTACATGACTACTGGAAAGACCATGGCCTTGACTATACAGACCTTAGTCAACAAAGTGAGACCTTTGCTTTTTAATACACTCTCTAGGTTTGTCATAGTATTCCTTCCAAGAAGCAATCATCTTCTAATTTCATGGCTACAGTCATCATCCTTAGTATTTTAGAGCCCAGGAGGAGGAAATTTGTCACTGCTTTCACCTTTTCCCCCTTCTATTCACCATGAAGTGATGGGAGCAGATGCCATGATCTTAGTTTTGTTTTGGTTTTGATATTGAGTTTTAAGCTGATTTTTCACTCTCCTCTTTCACCCTCATCAAGAGGCTCTTTAGTTCCTCTTTGCTTTCTGCAATTAGAATGGTATCATCCACATATTTGAGGTTGTTGATATTTCTCCCAGCAATCTTGATTCCAACTTGTAACTGACCCAGCTTGGCATTTCGCATGATATTCTCTGTGCATGACACTATATAGCCTTGTCATATTCCTTTCTCAATTGTGAACCAGTTAGTCATTCCATATAAAGTTCTATCTGTTGCGTATTGACCCACATACAGGTTTCTAGGAGACAGATAAGATGGTCTGGTATTCCCATCTCTATATGATCTTCCACAATTTGTTAAGATCCACACAGTTAAAGGCTTTGATATAGTCGATAAAACAGAAGTAGATGTTTTTTCTTGAATTACTTTGCTTTCTCTATGATATAGTGAATGTTAGCAGTTCAATCTGTGGTTCCTCTGCCTTTTCTAACCCAGCTTGTACATCTGGAAGTACGGCTGAAGCCTAGCTTAAAGGATTTTGAGCATAACCTTACTCACATAGGAAATGAGTACAATTATCTGGTAGTTGGAACATTCTTTAGTATTGCCCTTCTTGAGAACTGGGAGAAAGATTGACTTTTCCAGTCTTGTAGCCACTGCTGGGTTTTCCAAATTTGGTGACATTGAGTGCAATGCTTTAATAACATCATCCTTTTGAATTTTAAGTGGGTTGTATGGTAATTCTGATTTTAGTTTTTATAAAGAAACCTCTGTACTGTTTTCTATAGTGACCACATCAGTTCACATTGCCACTACAGGGTACAGTGGTATCCTTTTCTCCACCTCCTCACCAAAATTTGTTGTGTCTTTTTTGATGATAGCCATTCTGAAAAGTGTGAGATCATATCTCATTGCTTTTTTTTTATTGAAGGATAATTGCTTTACAGTATTTCATTGGTTTCTGCCATACAACAACATGAATCAGGCATAAGTATACATATGCCCCCCCCCTTTTTGTTCCTTCCTCCCACTCCCCACCCTATCTCACTCCTTTAGGTTGTCACAGAGTGCTGGGTTGAGCTCCCTGTGATATACAGCCACTTCCCATTAGCTATCTGTTTTATATATGGTAGTTTGTGTGTCTCGATGCTACTCTCTCCGTTAATCTAACCCTCTTCTTCCCCTACATTTCCCTGATGGTCTGTGATGTTGAGCATCTTTTCATATGCCTCTTGATCATCTGCATTTCCCCTTTGGCGGGGTGGGGCGAGTTTATTCAGTTTTCCTGCCTATTTTTAAATTGGGTTGTCAGGTTTTATCGATACTGAGTTTTATAAACTGTTTATATGTGTCATGGGAAATAGATGGAGAAACAGTGGAAACAGTGTCAGACTATTTTGGGGGGCTTCAAAATCACTGCAAAATGGTGACTGCAGCCATGAAATTAAAAGATAGTTACTCCTTGGAAGGAGAGTTATGACCAACCTAGATGGCATATTCAAAAGCAGAGACATTACTTTGCCAACAAAGGTCCATCTAGTCAAGGCTATGGTTTTTCCAGTGGTCATGTATGGATATGTGATTTGCACTATGAAGAAAGCTGAGCGCCAAAGAATTGATGCTTTTCAACTGTGGTATGGAAGAAGACTCTTGAGAGTCCCTTGGACTGCAAGGAGATC
This sequence comes from Neotragus moschatus, assembly GCA_006410615.1. NCBI lineage: Eukaryota > Metazoa > Chordata > Mammalia > Artiodactyla > Bovidae > Neotragus > Neotragus moschatus. The sequence continues at coordinate 4,887,449 of SJYA01001316.1, read as the reverse complement.
CAACCAGTTCATTCTAAAGGAGATCAGTCCTAGGATTTCTTTGGAAGGAATGATGCTAAAGCTGAAACTCCAGTACTTTGGCCACCTCATGAGAAGAGTTGACTCATTGGAAATGACTCTGAGGCTGGAAGGGATTGGGGACAGGAGGAGAAGGGGGCAACAGAAGATGAGATGGCTAGATGGCATCACTGACTCGATGGACGTGAGTTTGAGTGAACTCACGGGAGTTGGTGATGGACAGGAAGGCCTGGTGTGCTGCAATTCATGGGGTCACAAAGAGTTGGACATGACTGAGCGAGTGAATTGAATTGAACTGATATAAACCCACTCCATTGTTCTTGCCTGGAGAATCCCAGGGATGGGGGAGCCTGGTAGGCTGCCGTCTATGTGGTTGCACAGAGTTGGACATGACTGAAGTGACTTAGCAGCAACAGCAGCATGTTACATATTAATCTTTTAGTGGTCATATTATTTGCAAATATTTTCTCCCATTCAATACAATGTATTTTCATTTTGTTGATGATTTCCTTTGCTCTGCAAAGCTTTTAAGTTTAGTTGGGTATAACTTGTTTTTATTTGTTTTTGTTCTCTATGTTTTAGGTGAGAGATCCAAAAATATATTACTGTGATTTATGTCAAAAACTATTCTTCTGTGTTTTCCTCCAGGAGTTTTATACTATCCAATCTTTTATTTAAGTCTTTAACTAATTTTGAGTGTATTTGGTATTAGATAATGTTCTAATTTAATTGTTTTATGTACCTGTCCAATTTTTGCCATGCCACTTATTGAAGAGACTGTCTTTGCTCCATTTTCTATTCTTTGCTCATTTGTCACAGATTAATTGATCACAGTGCTTTGGTTTATTTCCGGGCTCTTTATTTCTATGTTGTTCCATAGATTCATGTATCTGTTTTTGTGCCAGTACCATATTGTTTTGATTACAGTAGCTTTGGTGTATAGTGTGAAGTCAGAGGACATGATGCTTCCAGCACTGTTCTTATTTTTCATGATTGGTTTGGCTATTTGGAGTCTTTTGTGTTTACATCAGTTCAGTTCAGTTCATTTCAGTTCAGTCACTCAGTCATGTTCGACTCTTTGTGACCCCATGAATTGCAGCACGCCAGGCCTCCCTGTCCATCACCAACTCCCGGAGTTCACTCAGACTCATGTCCATCGAGTTGGTGATGCCATCCAGCCATCTCATCCTCTGTCGTCCCCTTCTCCTCCTGCCCCCAGTCCCTCCCAGCATCAGAGTCTTTTCCAGTGAATCAACTCTTCGCATGAGGTGGCCAAAGTATTGGAGTTTCAGCTTTAGCATCAGTCCTTCCAAAGAACACCCAGGACTGATCGCCTTTAGAATGGACTGGGTGTTTACATACTAATTTTAAAATCAGTTTTTCTAGGTTTCTGAAAAATTCCATTGACATTTTGATAGGGATTGCATCAAAGTTATACATTTCCCCTTGTGTAGTATGGTCATTTATGGGGGAAAAAAAGTAAAAACGTGCCCAGAAAGCAAACATAGGAGGAGCATCCCTCAACATAATAAAACCATATGTGACAAACTCACAGCTAACATTATACTCAGTGATGAAAAACTGAAAGCATTTCCTCAAAGATCAGAAAAAAGACATGGAGGCCCACTCTCACCACTTTCACCCAACATGGATTTGGAAATTCTAGGCACAACAATCAGAAAAAAAGAAGAAATGAAAGGAATACTAACTGGAAAGGAAAAAGTAAAACTGTCACTATTTGCAGATGACATGACACTGTATACATAAAATGCTGAAAACATGACCAGAAAACTACTCAAATTCATCAATGACTTTGGTAAAGTTTCAGGATATAAATTAATAGAAATCTGTTCTATTTCTATGTTCTAACAGTGAACTAGTAGAAAGATAAATGAAAGAAAAAAACACATTTACCTTTGCATAAAAAAGAATAAAATACCTTGGAGCAGGCCTAGTTAAGGAGGTAGAAGATTGAGTACTCAGAAAACTATAAGACACTAAAAAAAGAAAGTATAGATGACATAAGCAGATAGAAAGATATACTGTGTTCTTGGTTTGGAAGATTCAGTATTGCTAAAAATGACCATACTACCCAAGGAAACCAATGCTTTTAAAAGTGTTTTTATAGATATCTGCTGAACTCAGATAGACCATGTAAAATAGTCAGGGCTTACAGTCTATTTCTTGCAGCATTGAGTTGAAAAATAAAGGTTGTGGTAGAGTAATAGCTTGCTAAAATTGGTTAAGAAAATATTTCCCCCAGTTGAAGAATTTCACCCATAAATTTTATATTGCTATTTAAAAAACCAATATTAGTACAAGGTACAAAGCTATTGGCAAAATAAAGTGAATGTTATCAATATTTCATTCACACATCTAAAGGTTTTGGGTTTTCATTTCGTTTTGTACTGCTTTGTAGTAGGACGTTTCTTTAATGTCCGAGGCAAAGATAAAGTCTTTTTTTTTTTTTGGTAGCATAAATATTTTAAATGTTTCTGTTTTTATTTTATATTTATTTGCACCTTATATATTGCCATTATTTGGCACTGGAAAAATAGAGCATTGTCTATAGATGATTTTCACATTCTGGCATAAGGACTAACCATTTTATGAGATGGAGAATTGAAGGAATGGGTTGTTTTGGTCATTTAATCAGGCACTATATAAATATCTTTCATGAGCCAAGTACTATATTACTTGGATATGGTAATGAATAAGACAGACCTCAAGAAGAAGGTTGCATCAGAGAAAAATGACATTAAGCAAATCATTTCCAATAACTGAATATATTATTTCAAATATACAAAGAGCTTTAGAGAACTACTTGGATAGAGACAGATTAGTGAGGACTAATACATCTTTGCATGCTTTCTGGACACTGCATTTCTCTTAAGTAGGCCTGCAGTTCCTACTGAGGTCTGTGGGGTCTTAGTGATGAAATGGAGAAAAAATGGGTAAGAGGGCATGGAAGGACATGTGCAGAGTGTTCTGGGACTGAGGTATGATAAAGCATAGCACTTGAGAATGTATTAAATAAAATTGCCCTGTCACTTTGCATAGGAAATATGCAATGAAATTACTTTACTCAATTCAGTTGGCTTGCGTTGAGAATCTACAGAGTATCAGAAACTTTGTAATACAAAGACTTGAAGACCCTACCCTACATAGAGCTCGCTTTAATGGAGAGATAAAGTCACATAATTATAGTATGCTAAAATGGAAAGGCAGTGCTCGATAACAATTACAGTTGACTATGAAGAGAAAAAGAGTGATTGAGAATAATAAAAAATTTATAGAACAGGTGGCTCAAAAGGATAAAATTTAATGCCTGAAGATTAGGTTAAGGGTAAAAGAAAGTATAAAACAAAGGTAGGAATTTGAGAGATAATCTAAACATTTTAAAGACAGATTAATAGTTTTTTCAGGCTTACATAAGAGAGTAAAGAAATTGGGAAAATAAAGTAAGGTGAGATAAAAATAAACAGCAAAAGATAAGCAGACCTGCCTGTAGGAAACAGTATATTCAGGGATAAGTGAAGATGCCTGGAGAAATAGGCTTGGAGCTACGTATGCATTTAGTACAGAAGAAATGCTTGTTCAGGAAATTCTGCAGGTAATTCTTAGACTGCTGCTTCTCATACTGACTGTACATTAGTTTTAATCACTGCCTTCTACATTAGAATTGTATGAGATCCTATTGACAAGGCAGATTTCAAGGGCTACTGTCAAACATAGGAAAACTTTTTTTTTAATATAAATTTATTTATTTTAATTGGAGGTTGATTACAATATTGTATTGGTTTTGCCATACATCAACATGAATCCGCCACAGGTATACACGTGTCCCCCATCCTGAACCCCCCTCCCTCCTCATTGAAACATGTATAATATCATATATGAAATGAATCGCCAGTCCAGCTTCAATGCATGATACTGGAAAACTTTTTAAAGTGAGACAATTTCCCTTTATTCAACATTTAAATGACTCTGAGACTGACTAAAAATTTCAGAATAATTGGATGAAAGGCTGTGATGATTTTCTTTCAGTACATTTCTTAAAATTAACATACATAGATGTATGCATACTTATATATATGAAAGAAAAAACAGTGGATTATGTGTACATAGCCTTGTACAACTTGGGGAGAGTTTCCATAATAACTTGTTGTTCTGCCTCAGTCTTTGAAATGACTATGTGGTTTTCCATAAAATTGCTGTCCCATTAGTAATTTAATCGCTCCTGCACTCATTAATGTTTACATTTCTTTGTCTAATTTGTGTGATTGCAAACAGTGTTGCTGTAGTTATTTTTAAGCACATATCTTTGGAATATGTACTCGTATTTCTGAAATGCAGATAGGTATAAATTGAACTTGTTGGTCGTTAGATGGGTTACTAAACTGTGGTGATTGCATTATATTACCAAAGGGCTTGCTAGGTGGCACAGTTGGTAAAGAATCCACCTGCCAATGCAGGAGATGCAAGTGACACAAGTTTGATCCCTAGGACAGGAAGATCCCCTGCAGGAGGAAACGGCAACTCTCTCCAGTATTCTTGCCTGGGATATTCCATGGACAGAGCAGGGAGTTGCAGAGTCAGACAGGACGGAGCACGGCACAGCCATATATTACCAAAATGGTCATTACTTTTGTAACTGACACATTATGAACCACATGGCTACTAGGGTCCCATAATCCAGTTTCAAAATATAAATAGTGTTTGCTAACAATAGTTTTTGAAAGAAACAATGGAAAATATATTTGAATCTTTCATGTCATAAATAAACTGAAAACTAACATTAAGGTAACAAGGTAAACAATAGGCACTGATACATTGGTGATGATTAAAAATTCAAACAGAATGCATAAATATTATGAATAAATAATAATAGCATGATGGTAACTATGCATTACAGAGCTTGGCATTCTTAAGGGTAACATTCTGAACGATGTTACTGTCAAAGTCTAGCAAGAGTTAATAAAACTAAGGTAATATTAAAGTCCTTCCTGTTCAAATAGGATTTGTATTCATAAAAATGTCTGTGTTCATATGTGAAGATAAGAGTCTATACAGATACAAAATAGCTCTAATTCAGTCTACTTAGTGTTTTTAACCCTTTTAGAGAAGTCAGGAATTGGAATTTAACATCAAAGATCTGAGCTGTCCAGAGACTACTCAGGCCAAGTTAATCAATCCAAGTAAGGCAATGGCACCCCACTCCAGTACTCTTGCCTGGAAAATCCCATGGACGGAGGAGCCTGGTGAGCTGCAGTCCATGGGGTCTCGAAGAGTCAGACACGACTGAGCGACTTCACTTTCACTTTTCACTTTCATGCATTGGAGAAGGAAATGGAAACCCACTCCAGTGTTCTTGCCTGGAGAATCCCAGGGACGGGGGAGCCTGGTGGGCTGCCATCTATGGGGTCGCACAGAGTCAGACACGACTGAAGCGACCTAGCAGTAAGATATAGTCCACCTTTAGAATCTCTAAGGTAATAAATGAAGAGAACATAATAGAATTTACAATGGACTAGCAAATTACTTCTTTAAAAAATAATAGGTAAATGGAAAAGAAAGCACTTCACTCAATCTGAGAGTCTTAAAAATTAACAGTTAGCATAATACACAATTCAGCCAGAAGAGGTTGGGTTTGGCAAATTATTTTACTTAAAACACAGCTACACACACATTTTCTAAACATAACCTTATGCCTTCATTTATGTGTAGTAACGAAGAGAGAACTCTATAGCCCAAAATGGCTCTCTCCTTCTTGGCTGTATACTGGAAAATATAGGTATAGTTTCTTTATAATGTGCTCTTTGATAATACCCAGACCCCAGCTCCTGGACTGAATGCAGTAGCTCCTCTTCTGACCTCATACCATCATTCACTGGTCGCCAGTATAACAGGGATCCAAATGTTACTATGTCTAACTTTCTCTTCAGGCAGCTCCTTAAGTGTGGCATCACAAGGGTTAATTTGACCTCAGTAGCTTCCCACAGTGGTTTTTAAATTCTTAATCTCAGAACTCCTTTTACATTAAAAAAATAAAAATAAAAACGGTGAGAACCCAAAGACCAAAGAGATTGGCAAAGTTTGGCCTGCAGGCCAAATCCAGCCCATCTCCTGCTTTTGTGAATAAGTTATTATTTGAATAGAGCCACCCTATTTATTTTTATATTGTTTATGGTTATTTTCTCTCTGTAGTGGCAGAGTTGAGTAATGTGACAGATGCCATATGGCCTGCTGAGTGTAAACTATTTACTGTCTTGTCCTTTTCAGAAAATGTTTGCCAGCCTCTGTTGTATGTGGATGATAACTAGTGATTTTTAGCCATATGAAAAATTAAGCTTCAAAAATTTTAAAATTGAGAAATACATAAGCAAACTTTTCATTAGCCACCAGAGGTAATAGACATGCAGCCTTTGGGAAACTGCTGTGCATTCATGGGAAAATGAGAATGAAAAAGGCAAATAACATCTTAGTATTATCATGAAAGTAGTTTTAACCTCCTATGAGACCCTGGATGTATATAAGGAATGTGAGAGATCCTCAGACCATATTTCAAAGCTGCTGGAATGGTATATGGCAAATAGTAGCTAGTCAATATTGCATGGATAAATAAGCAATAGCACAAAAGAGAGTAAATATTTCCATAGTTTCTTAAAATTTATAGAGAACTTTTATGGCAAAAGTATAAAAAAAAAGAGTTTTAATATAGGAGATGTTAGAGCATGTTTGCAAGCTGAGGAGAAAGAGGGCCATGCAGTCTGAGCATGACTAAAGATGTATATAAACAGACAGAAAAGAGTCAGACACAGCTGAGCGACTGAACTGAACTGAATAACAGACAGAAAGAATTAATTGAAAATCGGCCATAGAAGGAACTTAAATGACTTAGTTGAATTTTTATATGGTGTAGAAAGTGGTATAATATAATCCTATAGTGAAAACAAAGAATATGATATAATAATGTATTATGTGGAGGAATATATGAGAAATCTTAGGAAGAGCAAAGAAAAATCATCTTCAAAAGAAAATCTTCAAAGGAGGGTTGCTTGAGGAAATTTTACAATGGACGACAGACTAGACGGCCTTCAAAAAAGTTAAAGAAGATTGTTCTCAGTGTCAGAGTCTTTCATGACTTACCCTATATATGTACTCTTCAGGTACATTTTTAAAAAACATTTTTTCTTTGTCCTTCTTTGTAAAAAAAGTTAAAAACAAAACATTTCAAGTAGAAATTTAAATTTATTTTTGGTGGTCAGAAATGACCAAAGTTTCAACACCTGTTCTGTAATCTGAAAGTAAGTTAAGAGTTACTCCTGATATCTGGTACACCAATATGCCATGAGTTTGCCTTTACATGCTCTATTCTGTGAAGGTAGTGCGGCTTGGACTGGGTATCTAGTTAGCCTCATTACCTTTTTAGCTACACTCAAATGTACTTTCCATTATAAATGAATAGCAATCCAGTTGTTGTAGTTTTACAATGTGTGATATATGTTTGAGTCACATAAATTATTAGAATCTTTATTCAAGTTGTTTATGGGAAATGGTTTCTTTTGTGTCTATTGCTTATCTATACACTTTATTCCTAGGAAAGATGTCTAAATTCTGCGCAGTATTCAACCATTCTAGTGAGAGAATGTTTAAAAGAAAAGTAAAGATCAGCAATTATGAGCCTAAGCTCATCTAGAAACAATTTGTTCTATTATATTATTGAAAACAAACATAAATGAATGTCAGTAAGCTATGGTGTTTTACCTCCTTCAATATTATATTTACATTATTTGCACAGCAGGATGAGAAAGTAATCCCTGCGGAGATATTAAGGAAATCATTTATTTTTCTGTTAGACACACAAATGTGTTACAGTGTGTTTTACCATAAACAATAGCTTTTAATTGGGGGACATGAAAATTGAATATCACTACCATGTGTGACATGTGAATTATGATGTGGTATTTATAAATATTTTAGTAGTTACCATTTACCAGATGGAAGTACTGCATGTTTTTGTAAATCTGAAACATCTTTTTTATGGTAATAGTCCACGTTTGAGGTAATTTCTTCTGTCCTTGAAATATGGATGCAGGTTCTCTGTACTGTATGTAGTATTCTAAGCTTTTAGCAAATGAAACAATCCTAAACATGAATATACGTCAAGATGAATGTTAACAATTCATTTGACTAATGAATGTTAAATTGAAATGTTTTCTCCCCATATGTGCTATAATTTGAAATAAAAGGGCTGAACAAATTCCCCAGGTGCATTTTTGCTTATCACACATAACCTTGGAAAAATAACTCTAAAGATGATATTTCAACATGGAGGAAATCACATTAAAGTCCACATTCTATTAGACATAAAGCATTATTCCAAAACATTAAAATTGTTTTTGCCTATTTTCAGGTGGTAAATTAATGTCATTCGCCTTTACTGGTATTTTGTAATTGGAAGAAGTGTCTGCTAGAGATTTCAGTTTCTGCAAAAGAACTTTTCCCTCCTCTATTTTTCTTTCTCTTCATTGGTTCTTTTTCTCTACCCTCAGACTTCTGCTTCTTCTGTTATCACCCTTTAAAGTACTGTGGATGTTTTTTAAAGCCACATGGACTAGGCTTGCCTGGAAAATCCCATGGACGGAGGAGCCTGGTAGGCTACAGTCCCTGGGGTCACAAAGAGTCAGACATGACTGAGAGACTTCACTTTCACTTTTCACTTTCATGCATTGGAGAAGGAAGTGGCAACCCACTCCAGTATTCTTGCCTGGAGAATCCCAGGGATGGAGGAGCATGGTGGGCTGCCGTCTATGGGGTCAAACAGAGTCAGACACGACTAAAGAAGCAACTTTGCAGTACCAGAAGACTAGGCTTCATATGAGGTCTGTAGTTACCAGTATTAGCAATAGAATGAAATATTGTATTGTCATTCTTTCCTACTGATTGACTGGACGGTCTATCTTGGCTGGCACCCTCCATCTCAATTGGTGTGTCTAGGAAGGCTATAGGAGAAGGCAATGGCATCCCACTCTAGTACTCTTGCCTGGAAAATCCCATGGACAGAGGAGCCTAGTAGGCTGCAGTCCATGGGGTCGCCAAGAGTCGGGGACTGAGCGACTTCATTTTCACTTTTCACTTTCATGCATTGGAAAAGGAAATGGCAACCCACTCCAGTGTTCTTGCCTGGAGAATCCCAGGGACAGGGGAGCCTAGTGGACGGCCATCTATGGGGTCCCACAGAGTCGGACAGGACTGAAGTGGTTTAGCAGCAGCAGCAGGAAGGCTATGGCAGTAAGATTGTGAGCTTTTAAAAGCAAGCATGTCTAATATTAGCATTTCCTGATGCGTGCTTGAACAGTTGCTTTTCGATGCTTTCAATAATTTTAATGAGGTTTCTTAGCTTGATTTACAAATTTGGCAAACTTAACTTGTTTTGTTATGTTTAGGCTTTGGTTCTTATTTCATAATGTGTGCTTTGAGAGTCCTTGATGCTGTGGAAGAATAAAGAAATGTCATCTCTCACCTCCTACGGTATCCACAAACAAAACAGAAAAGGAGATAAAGTAGAATTAGAAATGACTTTTCGGGTATCAAGCAAGATTAAAAGGTTTCAAGTCTCTTAGGATAGAATATTGATTTTAGCAAAGTATACACACGTAACACACAGAACACGAACATACAACTCTGAAACCAAATAACACTTTTTTTTTTTTTTTTTTTTTTTACCAATTTTTAACAGGATTATGGTTTAATTTGAGAGTCAAGAAAGTAGTCTCCTAGTATTTGGATCCATTTGAAGCTCTCCATGTGATTTTTCCATTTTAAAATGTCCCAGGGAAACATAAATCTTTGAGTAATGTGATGGAATTTAAGTGCTATGAACACTTGCAAAAGAAGCTAAATTAAAGGCACAAAATTTAAAAGGATATATTATTTCATACATAAATTGCTGGCATCCACTTTATAAATGGGAATTAGATTTGTAGTCTGTAAAAATCCTTAGGAAGCTGTGATTTACATTTTTCTCTCGGTTGTTACAGTTTAATATTTCTCCTAATGCATGAAATGTGTTCATGCCACTTTTTGAGAGTCTAAAATGAAAATGTTACAAATAGGAATACATTAAAGAAAATGTTACAGACAGGAATACAGCCATGACATAATCAGGTAGCTCAGCAATTTTGCTAGACTGCAATAGGGGGGAGCTTAAGGTATTTATAACTAATAGCTTCTCTCCCTTTTCTAGGTGGCCGTTTGCCTAAACTAGAAATATGTAGGGTATAGATTATAAATATTCAGTTACTATTAGGTTCTGTTGTTCTTGATATTAGCTCTGAAGGAGCTCTATCTGGAGGAAGGCTGAGAATGCTGCATAGGGTCAGGAAGGTATAATTATTGTAATGATTTCAAATCAGGACACCTAGATTTTATTTATTTATTTCAAGTCTATCTTTGAGTTTATTTGGATTTTCATCACTTTTTAAAGAAACTTTACAATATTGTATTGGTTTTGCCATACATCAACATGAATCTGCCACAGGTGTACTCATGTTCCCCATCCTGAACCTCCCTCCCACCTCCCTCCTCATCCCTCTGGGTCATCCCAGTGCACTAGTCCCAAGCATCTTATATCATGCATCAAACCTGGACTGGCAATTCGTTTCACATATGGTACTATATATGTTTCAATGCCATTCTCCCAAATCATCCCACCCTCTCTCTCTCCCACAGAGTCCATAAGACTGTTCTATACATCTGTCTCTCTTTTGCTGTCTCACATACAGAGTTATCATTACCATCTTTTAAAATTCCATATATATGCATTAGTATACTGTATTGGTGTCTTTCTTTCTGGCTTACTTCACTCTGTATAANAAAACCCTAAACACTCCACCAGAAAATTACTAGAGCTAATCAATGAATATAGTAAAGTTGCAGGATATAAAATCAACACACAGAAATCCCTTGCATTTCTATACACTAATAATGAGAAAATAGAGAAATTAAGGAAACAATTCCATTCACCATTGCAACGAAAAGAATATAATATTTTGAGGTATATCTACCTAAAGAAACAAAAGACCTATATATAGAAAACTATAAAACACTGGTGAAAGAAAGAGAGGACACTAATAGATATAGAAATATACCTTGTTCATGGATCAGAAGAATCAATATGGTGAAAATGAGTATACTACCCAAAGCAATCTATAGATACAATGCAATCCCTATCTAACTACCAGTTATTTTTCACAGAGCTAGAACAAATAATTTCACAATTTATATGGAAATACAAAAAACCTCGAATAGCCAAAGCAATCTTGAAAAAGAATGGAACTGGAGAAATCAACTTGCCTGACTACTACAAAGCCACAATCATCAATACAGTATGGTACTGGCACAAGGACAGAAATATAGGTCAATGGAACAAAATAGAAATCCCAGAGATAAACCCACACACCTACTGGACACCTTATCTTTGACAAAGGAGGCAAGAATAGATTTTATTTCACTTTAATCCTTAATAAACTCAATGATCTTTTACAAAGTATTGCTTTTGTGGTATCAATCTGTTGCTGCCTGTGACAATAATTCCTGATCTTCTATATTGATACAAATTATTTCCTGAAAAATATAGTGTTTTCAAATTTTACTATGCAAATAATAGTCTATGTGGTTGCAGATAATTTAGATTCCCAGCTGCTATTTCAGAGATACTAACTTAGTAAGTCTTTGGTAGTTTACAGGAATTTGACTTTATTTGTACCCCATGGCAGATGTATGCGTGTGACATGTGATACACATGGTGGGGCACATTTTTGTGCTACCCTAAGGGGCTTGGCTAAGTCCTCACTTATTCCCAGATTTCATCTGGAACAGTCTTTATGAAAGCCAGTGATACTAATTCTTCCTAAAAGTACGAGAAACAAAAGTGTTACTTAGAGAGAAACTATTTTGATATGTTTAATTCTTTTTCTTAAGGGGTTGTATATGCTAAAAGCCTTCAGTGAGCAGCTCTTTTGAGTTATGTCATCTCTTATTTCATTCTACAAAGCAAAATAATTGATATGAAAACCATATGCAACCTCATAAGTAGTATCTCTTCTAATGAAAATTAAGGAAGCAGTTTAAATAGATGTTTGAAAAATCTGCTGCTCCTACTGTATCATTCTTATATTTGAAAAACAATTTAATATTTTTGTTTCTCTTTGCTTATCTAATTGAGTAATATATATGGATTACTTTTATTCATTATAGGTCCTCAAATTTTTTTCTTCATAATCAATCCAAATAGGAAACAAAACTGAAACTTCAATACAACTGGTTTCCCAACTCAGGCTGATTTTCCAAGGTCTATTCTTATATAATCAAGTAGAGTATGGATGCTTTATATGGGTTGACATATGGTCAGCTTGTAATCTTCTTACCAATTCCTCTCCTCATTTATCTGGGCTCTACTTAATAATTGCTTTTCCCACATAATGGAATGAGTTAATTGCAAAATTCTGCTCCACTAGAATTGTCAGGTAAACTTTGCTGAATTAAAGCCAACTGAAACTTTCCCATCAGAAATGTACTCACCTGTATTTTAAAATGCATAAACTGTGCATTTTTAAATAGTGCCAAATATATATTTTTTCAACAAACATCATGTATTTTTCAGAAATAATGAGATAGCTGATGACCTGTGTTATCTTGCTATAGCTATAATCTCACACATGCAGAAGAAGAGGATAGGCGCTCATTTGGTGAGCTATTTAGGTTTTTCAGTTTGTATCTGTTATTATTAGATTGTTTTATTATCAGATCACAAGACTAATCACAATATACTCTACATTTAGGATGAGTATTAGTTTATAAGCACTTAAGTATTTAAAAACTATGTTTATCTACAAAAGGTAGCATTCCAGATGCATCATTTTCCTGTATAAATAGGTACAGTGTTATAAATAAGCTACATTTGGATGCCTGATTCGCTAAGATTTTCTCTATGGCAGTATAGGTCAAGTGAAACCAGAAGTTAGCCCAAAGGGAAACATTTGTAGTTCTCACTTCATTTTTGTTCTTTATCAGTTACATAATATGGTACTCAAACAAACACACACACATTTATATATATAGCTTAAAATTTTTCCGTTAGCAATTTTAACAGCTATGAGTTTTTCTCTTGAGGAAATGCATAAGAATGTCATCTTTAATTTTGTTTTCCTTTTATCTTCTTTTCTTTATACAAGCTAAGGACTGTGAAGGAAAAAGTCAAAGTGCAAATAGGCAGGGCTACAGTAATATGAATAAAGCTCCTTAGTTGGCACTGATGAAATGCTTCTGGAGAAGCAATTGCTATGTTTGTAAATTTACAGAAACTCCTAAGGAGAACCTAGGGGTCCTCTCACTGAATATCATTCTTGCATTGTTAAGAAGGCTGCATCACATTATGCTTGTAAACTCATTATAATGATGAAGCCCAGACTTTTTCTAGAAATTATTAATAACAGGCTTTAGCAGGTTGACCCTACTGGACAAATGGTCTTACCCTGCTTGCCTACAGGTTATTTGTTTTACTTAGAAGGGCTTATAGTACTTGTAACCATAAAAGATCTGAGGCATAGTGATCACAAAAAGAAGGTGGCACACCTGCAATTCTTATGGTTGAATAAGAGGGTCCAAAAAACCCAGGAAGTAGCTTTTTACATAATATAGAAGTTATTTGGATCATTCATATGAACAATTGGTATTTGCTGGATGCTGATCTCAAATGTCTTAATTGTATATGAGGAAACTCCTTATGCTTAATAAGGAAAACTCTATGTACTCATATTGGTCATAATTTAGAAATGTTGCTAAAATTTGGGAAGACAACATAATAAAATATCATTAAATTGCAAGTCCTACTCAGATATCTAGGTCAAATTACACCTCATCTTGTAGGTAACAGACATGCGGGTAGGTGTTGAGAAGTATTAACTTCTGTGCTGTGCTAGAGGACCATCTAGAAGCAGTTGTGATTTATGGACAAAGGGCAAACTGAAAACAAGGCCAAGAGTCAAAAAACTACTTTTGAGAGCTAATATCACATGTAAGGGCAGTGAAAAATCTAATAGAGGGAAACATCTAGGGCATATGTTTAGGAAAGGTGAAGGTCTAGATAAGTAATCCAAATCTGAAGAGATTATAAACAAGTCAAGAAACTGTCCGTGACATCAGATAAAGCAAAGCTTCATAAAGCCAACCATCAACAGCACAGGTCCAGTTACAGATTCTTCTTGGTTGGCAGTTACATAGATTAGAGAAGCGGTTCTCAAACCTGTTTGAATTAAGGATCCTTTGCACTTAAAAAACTTTCAAGGGTCCCACAAAGCTATTGTCTTCATGAATTACATCTGTTGACATATTCTTTCTTAAGAAGATGCTGTTTTATACTTGTAAAATCTATTTTATGTTTACCTAATTGGAAGAGTCTACATTCAACTTGTTTTAGTATTTTGTTTATGTTGAAATATTTGAGAAAAATCTAGCCTCACACAGATATATAATCAGAAAAAGGAGTATTTCAGTAGTTTTTCCAGATACTTGCGGATATTTTTCTTTGATTCTACTTTGTACTCAACAAATGGGAACTTCTCAAATGCCAGTTGTAATGTGGAATCTTGAAATATATCAATGAACTTTTTGCTTTTTCAAATTAAAATCTGTAGGTCTAGTGTTCCCTTTGAATACACACTTACCCATTAATTATTTTATAAAATGCACTTGTTATTTGGAAAATACTGGCTCACTGAGTTATACAGATTTCCCAAACATTGATATATTTCATTATATACTATCAAAACGTAATGTATATTAGTATTACCATTGATTTAATCTATAAGCCATTAAAATATTGGCACCCTGTCTAGTTTAGCATAACAGAAGTCTTTCAAAGTTCTAATTTTGCTTCAAAGTTCTGAATTTTATGTAAGTTAACAAGTGACATGATTTGTTTTCCTTGAAGTGACAAATTTATGTCATTTGATTTTGAGAAAATGTTTGTCAGATACTGAAATCTGAATTACCTTTTTTTTTTTGGTCAGTCATTCTTCCAAGTAAACATGATGTTTGATGAAAACACAAGCTAGTTCAGCTTGTATTTTAAACCATAACACAGGTGCTTTATGCATAGTATTTTGCCATATAAGATATTAAAAAGATCCAAAAGAATTAAGACAAATGCAAATAGCATTTGTATTTTTTTACTGCTTCATAGTGGCTCAGATAGTAAAGATCTGCTTGTAATGCAGGAGGTTCAATCCCAGGGTCGGGAAGATCCCCTGGAGAAGGAAATGAAAACCCACTCCACATTTATGCCTGAGAAATTCCATGAACGGAGGAGTCTGGTGGGCTTTAGTCTTTGGGGTTACAGAGAGTTGGACACGACTGAGTGACTCACACACACACTGCTTTATCAGGATATATTTATTTAAGTGAAACTGGATTTTTAACCTTTGTTTGCTGATTCATTCATTTACCCTATGTACCTATCTATCTGTCTGTCTATCAGTTTACTTATTAATAGTGAGTTTGTAGCTATTTTCCACTAACTAGTACAGTATAATGTCACTGAGTTAATTAAGCCTAGGGTACCAACAGTTTTATCCACCACTGCTTTAACAGCATCAATGAAAATGTCTATGCAATGAAAAAGGAAAATAATATCTTTGATAATATTATGAACATTGTTTTGAGATGTTTTTCAGTGACACCCTAAAAAGGTCTTGGGGACTCCCAAGAATTTCATACCTCACTTAAATAACTGCTGGTTTAGAGGTAGTTTGATTGCTTTTTAAAAATGTCATGTCTTGAACTTTTTTTTTTTTTTCCGTTTTGTTTTTCTTCTTCATTGTCCTTTAGAGAAAAAACAGCAGCCCTGCAATAATTTCCTGTCTTTTCTTCCCTACTTAACTGAGATGTGGCATATGGCAAATGTTAAGTTGTTCAATCATTCAACAGATATTTATTAAGGGTTTATTCTGTCCTGAGCATTCTGTTAGAAACTTGACAAACCCCTTTTATAAACATGACATGAGGGCAGAAGTAACTTTTATTTTCTCCACCAATTTTGGACATGTAGGCAAAGTTTGGTGAACATATTGCCCAGTTGGCTCTGTACTCACTGCCTCTCCTCCCTGTTTTGTCTCTCCATCTCCTCTGTATAATGCCAATCAGTACATTAAATATCAGGTTCACACTTGGCAGTAGCCACCAAAGTAAAAAGGAGTCTTTTGAATGTAGATTTTATTTTTCTTTAAAGCTAATCCTTTGGACAATATTTTCCATTTTATGGGGACTTCTGAACTTAGATCCATTCTTCCACCTAAAACTCCCATTTCTACTTCTCAACCCTAGAACTGTTAATATTCTTTACTGCCTTTTTAGTACTAGAGAAATCTGTCCCTTCTAAGAGTGTTTAATCCATACCTTTTTAATATCTAGTTAAAATTACTGACTGCAAGGCCATCACCTTTACCAACTTGCCCTTTATTCCCTGGGTAGGTTGTGGGGGGTTGCCTCTAGTGTTCTTTTCTTACAGTTTGATTTTTCTTTAGAACTTATTTTTGGGTGCACATCTAGCCTCTACTCTGGTTTATATTTGTATCATCTTGAATTTCTACACTCCTATATTTTTCTAACTGCCCACACCCCATTCTCTATCTTATTTACTCATAATTCTTCCACTTGGATAGATGAAGTGACATGAATTCTGTATTTATCCTTCTGGCTCAGGTTCATTTCTAGTTTATAATATTTTACTCAGCTAGCCACACAAAAATACCTGAAGTAAAAAATAACTAACTTTATTTTGTGCTTCACATGTATTTAATCATCCCAATCACCCAAGATATAGCACTATTACCAGTGCTGTTTAAAGAGGAAGAAACTGAGTCATAGAATGGTTTCCTATATTCACAACAATGAGGCCTAAGTCCCAAGCAGATACTTTGTCTCAGTACCAGCACTCCATAGTACACAGTACTACTTCCCACCCATCTGAGGGACTCTCCATGTTTCAACATTAAAATGTCTGGACACCACTTTTCCATTTTCTCTCATTAGTATCTTAACTTCTCTATTACCTACCAACCCATGGCCATTTTAATGAATAAAATATTTTGCTAAATATATGGGAACTATTACTACTTATCTCTGAACTAAGATTTTAGCCACTCTCAGGATCTCAAATAGACAACCTCTTCTTTTCCTAGTAATGCTGTTGCTGCTACTTCCCCTGGAGCCTAGCCTAAATTTTTACTGAAGCATCAGGTAGACACAACTGGGTCAAATTCTGCAAAGTCTCAACCTCCAGCCCTTCTGCTCCTGGCATTTCTCCATGGCTCTGTCATTCACATACGCTTGTAGAATGGCAGATCTCTGCCACCCAACTCCTGGGTCAGTCCCCCATGCCAAATTTCAAGAGCTGCTGTTTGATTTCCGTCACATCTTCCTGCCCTTCTGTACCTTTTACTTTCCTTGCTAACCTTCCTAAGCTGCATTTGTAACTTTAAATAATACAAAAGCATTACTTTGAAATATTTAAATGCCTGTTTTCATTAACATAAAGTAATGTCTTATACTTCAGATCTCTGTAATTTTAAATATAACTATGTTCTTCTCAATATCGCTATATTGATAAGTTTATTCATATGAACTTTATAAGATACACCCCATCTCGTGATTTCCCACAGAATAATTGTTTTAAAGAATAGAATTGAATGGAATGATCTGTTGTATGAGAGAGGATAACCAAACAGTGAAATAAAGAACTATTTTCTATTTTGAAATTATAGCACTCTAATATTCATGTATAAAAATTATCTAGCAATTTCTACCTACTGAACACTATTACAGTGTTATCTATAGAGTATAGATGCTCATCTATTCACTTTAGTTGTTTTAAAATCAGTCTCCACTTTCACCCATTTCTGCTTCAGGCTCCCACTTCTGAAGCTCTTTGATAAAGTTTCTTTATCATCAATGTAATGACCTTTCCTCTGCCTTCATCCTGACTAATCTTTCCCTGGTCACAGATGCCATCAGCTGCTCCTTCCTTGAACCTCCCTTCCCTGGATTTCTGCACCACTTCCCCTTATTGCTTCTCACAGAAAACCTTTTGCTGCAAACCCATGGAGGTAGTCTGAAGAGTCATGCTCTTTCATACCTCTTTAACTCTGCACGTTCTCTTCCTTTTGCTCAGAACTTTCAGTCTCTCATTTTATGCCTGGTGAATTCTTACATTTCTTAAAGTTTTAGCTTCATTGTTAATTCTTTTGTGAACCTCACTTATGCCTTCTCATCATGAAGGCATTCTCCCATTAGGGAGAATTAATCATTCTGTCCAGCAGTAAATAGTTTGCACTTTATTATGTCAGTATTTATATTCTATTAATGTGTAGGTGCTCAGTCTCCTGTACCAGCATTTTAGAAGGAGAGGCAAATCCTTGATATATAGCACAGACCTTAGAATCACACAGATCATGGCTCAACCCTTGTTGGTCCAATTTTAGCTGGGTGATTTTGGAGAAGCTGCTTAAGTTCATGAACTTTCGGGTTCCTAAACAGTAAAATCATTCTCACAGAAGTACTATAAGAGTTAAAAGATTTAATGTATATATGAATTGACAAAGTGAACTAACAAGGAATGTCAAATATATGAATCATTCAGTTCAGTTCAGTTGCTGTAGGAAAACTCTGATTAACATGGCTATGGACACAATAAACACTTGATAAATTCCTGCTGAATATTTAGATAGATGAATGAATAAGAGCTATTGCATTTGTTTGAAAATTATTTACCTTCATATTCTTCACTTACTTCTCCAATCTCAGTTCAGCTCAGTTCGGTAGCTCCGTTGTGTCTGACTCTTTGTGACCCCATGAACCGCAGCACGCCAGGCTTCCCTGTCCATCACCAACTCCTGGAGTCCACCCAAATCCATGTCTGTTGAGTCAGTGACACCATACAACCATCTCATCCTGTTGTCGCCATCTTCTGCCTTCAATCTTTCCTAGCATCAGGGTCTTTTCAAAAGAGTCAGCTCTTCACATCAGGTAGCCTAAGTATTGGAGCTTCAGCGACAACATCAGTCCTTTCAATGAACACCCAGGACGAATCTCCTTTAGGATGGACTGGTTGGATCTCCTTGCAGTCCAAGGGACTCTCAAGAGTCTTCTCCAACATGCTTTTGATGATTTCAAAAGCATCAGTTAAAGGAATTTTAAATTCCTCCTTTCACTCTGTTAAAATATTTGCTTATCATTTATTCATTTCTGTTGTTATTTTCTTCATGGTTTCTTGATGTCATTTTTCTATGAAATAAACTACATGATATGACACCCCCTCCCCTTTTTAAAAGCAGAGACTGACTTGGTGCATCAGTTCAGTTCAGTTCAGTCACTCAGTCGTGTCTGACTCTGTGACTCCATGGATTGCAGCACGCCAGGCCTCCCTGTCCATCACCAACTCCTGGGGTTCACTCAGACTCATGTCCATTGAGTCAGTGATGCCATCTAGCCATCTCATCCTCTGTCGTCCCCTTCTCCTCCTGCCCCTAATCCCTCCCAGCATCAGAGTCTTTTCCAATGAGTCAACTCTTCTCATGAGGTGGCCAAAGTATTGGAATTTAAGCTTTAGCATCAGTCCTTCCAAAGAACACCCAGGATTGATATCCTTTAGAATGGACTGGTTGGATCTCCTTGCAGTCCAAGGGACTCTCAAGAGTCTTCTCCAACATCACAGTTCAAAAGCCTCAATTCTTTGGTGCCCAGGTTTCTTCACAGTCCAACTCTCACATCCATACATGACCACTGGAAAAACCATAGAGCCTACTTACATGTTTCATCTGTAGCATGGTATTGAATCAGTTAAAATTAAGGTTGAGTGCCTATAATTCCCACTCCTCCCACACAAATAAAATATAAACAGTGACTTAAATGACACATAAGACTATAAATGAGCAGATCTGAAGTCATGTGATGGCTCAGTGATGTCAGGGGTCAAAGTTCTTTTTATTCTTTTCTCATGATGTGACTTCACCTCATGGTGTGAGATCTGTTGCAGCTCTAGACATCAAATCTTCATTCCAGCCACTGAGAAATATGGAAGAGCAAGACGAATTGGCTTGCCTTTTATAGTCACACACAATACTTACCTGGAAGTTGCACACATATTTCAGTGGATGGGGGGGTGAGGATTATTATTATGGTCATACCTAACTACAAGAAAAGGTTTAGGATGTAGACTTTATGTTGAGCGGTCATAACTGAAACATGCAGGGGAACAGATGCAAGGGTAGAAAACTAGTAGTACTTGTCACCATTTAAATAGCAAAATAATTTCATTATCATGGTGCCTCTCCTAGGTGCAGCATACTGTCCCACAAGGACAGTTAACCCAGTGGAGGAACTATCACTACTTCTTTATATTTATAACAGACTGTATAACTGTCTCCTTCTAATCTCTGAATTTTATCATACAGAAGTTAGTATTATGGTAACATAACACTAAGGGCAGAGACAGCCATCAAAATTTTTTCTTGTTTATGCCTCAGAACCATGGAGTGATATTCTTATTCCTCAACAAAAACAGCTAATTTAGTGATAAATGTTTAGAGCACTTTAATTTCTGGTGAGAAGTTTTGCGTGAGTGTGTATGTATGTGTGTATGTGATAAGATAAAATACTTTTTATCAACTTATAATCTAAGTAAGCAAAATGATATAGAATTCAGATACATAAAATGAAATATATCTTTAAAAACTAATCTCTAAAGAGCAAATATTCATAAAAAAGAAGTGAAAATAGGCTTCTAACATGTTCTTTGCAGACACAACTGAGAGACTGACATGCACACACACAAATTATTTCCTAAGTATATGAGTTTTCAAAAGTAATACCAGCAATACAATAATTGAGAAGAAACAACTAAAGCCAAATATTGAAACATTGTACTTCATGGAGTATCTTCCTATTTGATGGTTTGTATGGCATAAAAAACTAAATTTTTGGCTTAGCACTTACTTGGAATACCATTATGAAAAAGCAAATGTGTGTGTGTGTGTGTGTGTATGCTACATCTGGCTTAAAAGATAAAAATTCAAATATAAATTATGCTGATCAAACTAGTTTCATTCAGTGAAAGTTTTGGCATGTCTATTATTTCCACTTTTAAGCCATTCTTTATAAGAAGCCATTTTGAAACTATAACAATACAGAATTAACTATAAGAGTTTTATATGTCCTAAATCTAGCATTATAAAACTACTTCTTATAGCTACTTAGTGACAGAATGAAAAATGAATTTCCTCTTCATGGTAGTGAAAGATGACTGCCTTAATGAGCTATGCCTTACTTGTCAATTAGGTTTTTTTCCTCTATGTGTCTCTTTACAGATAAAACAGTTTCTTGAAACCACAATTACAGAGAAGATAAAGAAATATATGATCCCTATCTTTGCCTTCAAGGAGAAAAGTCCTGCCTGTACATCAGATTTTAAAATATTGACTGTTCAAAGTTACTGTTTCATTATTAAAATTATAAGTATTTATGTATGCCATATAACTGTATATTATATGCTAGTATGTTCATTCATTTTTCTTGACCATGGTTTCTATGGTCCTTTTTACTTTGTGAATTATCATATGATATGTTTTACTAAATTCTAGAAAATATAAAATGATTATTTTTACCCATTGTATATTGGCAGTCTACATTTTTAAGATATCTTTGTTTCATGATGGTTCAAACTTATTCCATTTGAAATATATTTAAATATCACTAGGGAAAACCTTAAAGCAAAATGATACTTTAAAATTATTACT
This sequence comes from Neotragus moschatus, assembly GCA_006410615.1. Taxonomy (NCBI): domain Eukaryota; kingdom Metazoa; phylum Chordata; class Mammalia; order Artiodactyla; family Bovidae; genus Neotragus; species Neotragus moschatus. Next base: position 4,865,577 of record SJYA01001316.1, on the reverse strand, counting down.
GGAAAAAAGCAGAGGAGTCTTTTTTCAAGTTCCATTTCCTCCACTTATCTATAGCTGGCAACCTATACCTCCATTCCTACGTTGTCTGTTTCTTTTGATGGCTTTAGCTCCTCAGAGAGTTCTAGTCTCAGAACTAAGCACTAGATTTGATTCTCTCTTCTTCCTTGCTTTTTTCATAAAATATCTAACTAATATTTTTCTATGTCATATTGTCATTCCTGTCCTTCTCATGCTCTGCATTCTTTATCTTCTATTTCATATTAGGCCATTTTTTCCCCCCACAACCTCTGCCTTTCTTCCCTTCTTTGACCACTGTGTTTTTCAGTCCTTAATAAGCAGTATATCCAAATTTAAATGCTTTGCTGAGAGGGTGAAGTGTAAATAACTATGTGTCTGAGGCCATAGCTTTAATGGTAAATGCACTTCATGGAAGAATTATAGGGAGAAAAATAAAGTAAAGCTGTGTGTGTTACTCTTGCACTTTTGAATACTATTTCTTTCTAGAAGGATTTGTTCTGAGGTCCCTAGGTAGTAAAGTCAATCAATAACTATCAGACTACTAATTTACTTAAATTATTTGTACCATTGAATTGCAATGAAGGTTTTTCTAATGGAGTTTAAAGGATGTCCTCATTAATAAGCAGATGTTTTCCTCCCATAAATGTCTTTAAGATGAAGTGGAGAACTTATCTAAAAATACTAACTTTTCTTCTTCAATATTTTATAGAGTATGGAGCCAGGTTTATGTATGGAAATTATTAACTTCTTGTATTCTTTTATTTTAAAGAATTAACCCAAAGTTCCAAAGTGCACCTCATTCCTTCTTTCTAGTCATCCCCTAGAACTAAAAATTACAACCTGAGATTCATCTCTTAAGACTGCATCTCCAGGTTCACTTTATAAAAATATAAACAATTCTTGGAGACAGCTACACACAAATAAAATTGAGTGACACATTAATCGGGTATTATATAATCTTTGCATGTGTGGGTGCTCAGTTGCTCAGTTCTGTCCTAGTCTGCAACCCTGTGGACTGTAGTCCATCATGGAATTTCCCAGGCAAGAATACCAGAATGGGTTTTCATTTCCTCCTCCAGGGGATCTTCCCGTGTCTCTTGCATCTACTGTGTTGGCAGGCAGATCCTTTACCACCCCTCCACCTGGGGAGGGAACAAATAGTTTCATGAGAAACAGTTCTCAGTATTTAAAATAGGTATTTCTGGAGATAGCAGACACATACTTGCCTAGACCAGGATTTCTCAAGCTTGATTCCATTGACATTTTTACCCAGAAAATTATTTCTTGTGGGATCTCCTCTCTTCATTATCACATCTGTAGTAGCATCCCTAGATTCTCCCCACGAGATCCCACCTTGCAGTTCATGACTACCAAAACGTGTCCTACCTTGGGATAAGGCAAAATTTGCCCCGTTGAGAATGACTGGCAAATAACAGATAGAGTAATAATCATATCAAATACTTTATAAATAAAACTCATTTAGTTCCTGGAACAAACCAAAGAGGTGACTCTATTTGCTGAGCTAGGATCTAGGTAAGGTTTTTAAAAATTGTAGGTTTACAGACTTAACAAGTGGCAGAAACCAGAAGTCAACCTGAAAATTTACACTCAGCGGCTATACAGGTTGAATGGAAGGGTAGAAAGCAACAAATAAATGTGCCCACCTAACAACTGTGCCTTGACCAGCACTGGTCAGTTTTCTCCTCCTTACTGTGAATTTTTAGTATACATTGCTTATTCAAGTTATTTGTCCATAGAATTTTAAAGGTGATTTAACTTTATTTCCTGCTTTGTGCTCAGAGCTTGGCTTATGGTTGTTAGATTATGATTTGTGAAAGTGCTTGGAAGCCAGAAAAAAGGCAGAGTTTTACTGTTACAATGATAGATTTGATGGCATTTCCAAGTAAACATTGCCTATAAAGAGAGTAAGAGTGTGAAAAACCTGGGAGATCAGCTATAAACTGTCGGCATTTTTTTCACCTTTACTTCCAACATTTATCTATAAAGTCATAACTTCTAAAAAAATTCAGTTAAGGACTAAAGAGTGTAAAAGTGATTAGTCCAATAACCCATTCATTTATTCATTTATTCTGTCAACACGTATGAAATCTTCATGAGGGTAGATTTTGTCTCAATTTCTGTTTTGATGGCTATTTTCTTGAAACATACCTGGAAGATGGTTGACAATATTAAATATTTATCGCATGGAAAATGATAGCAATGAATACAATTTTTCTAATATTTAATATATGTATCAGAAAATGATCCAAGTACAATGACTTCTTTAAAAAAACGGTTAGCCTAGGAAGGTGTTTGAGACAAAGAGTAGATGAGGAATGCATGCACATATAACAAATAATATGTGTGTTGTTTACAGTTATCGGTTTATGAGAGTACCAAGAATTTTAAGTCCTATTAAATAAATTTTACTTATAACTTCTACCAATTTCAAGCCCCAAATAGTGTTAGTTATTAAAATATGACCCTACCCAATTTTAATTGAGCAGGATTTATCATTAGTGTCCACAGATGTATTGGTTTTCTGTTTCTGGTAAGAAATTATCACACATTTAGCAGCTTAAAACAATACCCATATATTGATATTAGCTTGCATTTCTGTAGGTCAGAACTTAGAGAGTAACTGCACTACCTAACTCATTTGTGTTGCTGTCAGAATTTAGTTCCATGTGATTATAGAACTGAAGTCTCTGCTTGCTGGCTGGCTGTCTCCTGGAAGCCATCCAGCTCTTAGAAGCCATCCACAGTGTTTGGTTCCTAGCTGCCTTCATTTTGAAGCAAGCAGCAAGGTGTGAAATCCTCTCATCCATCCAAGCTCAGACTTCTTTTGCTACTAGCTAGGAAAAAAGAAAAAGCTTTCTCCTTTTAATTGGCTGATGTTATGACATTAGGCCCCTCCAGGTAACCTCCTTGTTTTAAAGCCAGCTCTGCCATATGCATAACTTAAGCTGAAGAGTCAAATCTTTAAGTATAAAGTCCCATGGATTATGTAAGGAATATGTGGGGGAAGGAAATTTGGGGGACATTTTGGGATTCTATCAAATAACCTTCCTTTTTTATGTTTGTTTCTCATATCATGCTTGTTGGCCGCTAGACTAGGGTAGTTAGTGTTGTTGTAGTACCTAATATACCCTTGAATTTAATATTCACCATCAGTGTTGCCATTTTTTTTTTACATTTTCTGCTCTACTTTTTAAGTATGGTAATGGCTTACTTTTTAATCATGGTAATGGCAAGGCCTGGGCTGACTTCATAGCACTGCATGTTGACCATATTCCTGGAACCTAATCCTTTCCTGATGACACAAAATAGGTGCTTAATAAATGTGAGTTGAAGGAGGCAATGGAAGCAAACACTAGAAAAATGATATTATATTAAATGATATTATCTTCCAATCAGCCTACACCGATCCTTGTTCTCATTCAAATGTCAGATCAGATGTTACATTCCAGTTCATTGCCTCATTGCAGGTGACCTCCCCTATGACCTCCTCTATCAGTAAACTCTTTTTTACTTCCCATCTTATAATTTTCTACAAATATATATATATTTTTTACATATTGTTTACCTGTTTATTGTCCTATTAGAACAGAAGATCCCAGTAGGTGAATATTTTTCATTCACCTCTGTATCTTTAGGTCTAAACTAGTACCTGGTTCATAAAGTGTAGTGAAAGTTGCTCAGTCGTGTCTGACTCTTTCTGACCCCATGGACTATGCAGTTCATGAAATTCTCCAGGCCAGAATACTGGAGTGGGTAGCCTTTCCCTTCTCCAGGGGATCTTCCCATCTCAGGGATCAAACCCACGTCTCCTGCATCATAGGCAGATTCTTTACCAGCTGAGCCAAAAGGGAAGCCCACCTGGTTCATAAGTGAAGGTGAAATTGTTAGTTGCTCAGTTGTGTCCCACTCTTTGTGACCTTATGGACTGTAGCCCGCCAGGCTTCTCTGTCCATGGACTTCTCCAGGAAGAACACTGGTATCGGTTGCCATTCCTTTCTCTATGGGATATTCCCCATCCAGGGATTGAACCAGGTCTCTAACATTGCAGGCAGATTCTTTATCATCTGAGCCACCAGGGAAGCCCACCTAGTTCATAGTGGGTGCTCAATAAATACTGGAAAAATGGATTCTGGCCCAGCTAAACTGTCCTACAGGACTTGGATGTAATTTCTCATAGCCCAAATGATAACCTGGACATTTAAAACTCAAAGTGCATTGAAGTTTTCCAACATTTTTTGAGAAGGATTTTTAATCTTAGGCAAACTACAGTTTATAGTCTTCACTTCAGTTACACAGTACATTTACCTTTTGCACTTTCAGTTCAGTTCAGTTGCTCAGTCATGTCCCACTCTTTGCAACCCAATGAATTGCAGCACACCAGGCCTCCCTGTCGATCACCATCTCCCAGAGTTCACTCAAACTCATGTCCATTAAGTTGGTGATGCCATCCAGCAATCTCATCCTCTGTCATCCCCTTCTCCTCCTGCCCCCAATCTCTCCCAGCATCAGAGTCTTTTCCAATGAGTCAACTCTTCGCATGAGGTGGCCAAAGTATTTGAGTTTCAGCTTTAGCATCATTCCTTCCAAAGAAAACCCAGGGTTGATCTCCTTCAGAATGGACTGGTTGGATATCCTTGCAGTCCATGGGACTCTCAAGAGTCTTCTCCAACACCACAATTCAAAAGCATCAATTCTTTGGCATTTAGCTTTCTTCACAGTCCAACTCTAACATCCATACATGACCACTAGAAAAACGATAGCCTTGACTAGACAGACCTTTGTTGGCAAAGTAACGTCTCTGCTTTTGAATATGCTATCTACGTTGGTCATAACTTTCCTCCCAAGGAGTAAGCATCTTTTAATTTCATGGCTGCAATCACTATCTGCAGTGATTTTGGAGCCCCCCAAAATAAAGTCTGACACTGTTTCCACTGTTTCCCCATCTATTTGCCATGAAGTGATGGAACCAAATGCCATGATCTTTATTTTCTGAATGTTGAGCTTTAAGCCAACTTTTTCACTCTCCTCTTTCACTTTCACCAAGAGGCTTTTTAGTTCCTCTTCACTTTCTGCCATAAGGGTGGTGTCATCTGCATATCTGCAGTTATTAATATTTCTCCCAGCAATCTTGATTCCAGCTTGTGCTTCTTCTATTCCAGAATTTCTCATGATGTACTGTGCATAGAAGTTAAATAAGCAGAGTGACAATATACAGCCTTGATGTACTCCTTTTCCTATTTGGAACCAGTCTGTTGTTCCATATCCACTTCTAACTGTTGCTTCCTGACCTGCATATAGGTTTCTCAAGAGGCAGGTCAGATGGTCTGGTATCCCCATCACTTTCAGAATTTACCAGAGATTTTTGTGATCCACACAGTCAAAGGCTTTGGCATAGTCAATAAAGCAGAAATATTTTTTTTTCTGGCACTTTGTCATCCCTCAAATCAGGAATGTCTTATGCAAGTTAACTTACCAATTCATGGTGACTATGGGTAAAAATTAGACATTAAAAAAATTTGTTCCAATAAAAGCTATCCTCAAAAATGGAAGAAGCTAATACTAATTACTAATTTTGGGGACTTCCCTGGTGGCACAGTTGATAAAAATTCACCTGCCAGTGCAAAGGAGACAAGTTCAATGTCTGGTCTAGGAAGATTCCACATGCCTTGGAGCAGCTAAGCCTAGGTGCCACAACTATTTAGCCTGTGTTCTGCAGCTGGTGAAGCCTGCATGCCCTTGAGCCTGGGCTCCGCAACAAGAGAAGCCACCACAATGATAAGTCTGAGCAACACAATGAACAGTAACCCCCAATTATCACAACTAGAGAAAGCCACCTCAAAGCGATAAACACCCAGCACAGCCAAAAATAAAAGCAAATTAAAAAAATGATTTTAAAATGCTAATTTATGATGTAAATTTACTTAATCTGAACATACTTCAATATAAACTGCATTCATTTGGAGATAATCAGTTTTCACAAAGTTCATTGATCCTTGTGTTTGGCCTCTAATATTTGTTTGTGTTTTGTTTTTAAACTTAGATTAGTCATTATCTTTTTATGTTATTCTTTGTTTTGTGCTAGAAATCCAAGTAAGAAGAATATGACATGTATCACTACTTGAAAAGCATTTTGAGCTTTCCAGAGCTTCCTGTGCCTTCACCAATTACAACTCCAAGAATTTTCTCCTGTTTCCATCAAATAGAAAGTAACAGTTTCTGGTACTTTGCAGCTTGATAAACTATCTCCTAGAAACTATCTTAATCAGCATAAATTTAGGTTGGTGCAGGTTCATTTTTATAAGCTATATGTCTTGATGTAATTATAGGTATCCTAAAATGTAATTATTTACATAGAAACAGCAAGTAAATAAATCCTTGATTCATTTTCTTTTAAATCCTGAAAGTTCAGTGCCCTAAATACTGCTTTGGTAGAAAAATCATTGACAGCTACAGACTACTGCCGCTTGAGACAGATTGATAAATGCACAACAACTTAAAAAAAGAAAATCTCCAGTAATTGTCCTCTACTGACTCTTCTGTCAACACTTACCCATTTAGTCTCGCAAATTAACTGATTAATGCTAAATAATTTTCTAAAGCTTTTGCTTAACCTAGTAATTCTTAGATACTATCATGGAAACATATGTTATTCAGAATCTTGAAGTTTTCCTGTCTCATGAAAAATGGCTAAATTTTTGCTTATCTTTTGATTTACGCGTTTGTTTTCTTCTGACATATACATTTCTACATCTTTCCTTCATCCTCTTCATTTGCCCAATGTGAGATGATTTTTAAACTCCACCATCTCAAGAATGGTCTTGTATGGTCCTCTTTGTGCCTCTTCTCTACACTGTTTTACCTTCTATGATAGTTCTTATGAAGTTTTAGAATAATCACTTCCCAACATGTCTAATACAGCCTGTCCTTCTCCTCATAAGTTTATAAGTTCTGACACTAGAGTGACCACACTAGACTTCAAAAAGTAATAAAGGAAAATTGGTCAACTAAGATTAAATCACAACAGTCTTCTCTTCTAATAACTAGATACCTTTTATCCCTTATTCTAAATTCCATATTAGCCTTTAATAAAGTAAGTACATTTTAGAGAGGCTCTCTCTATAAGAATATATAGTGGATGTCTTCACTTTCACCATTATAACTATGATATGAAAAATATATGTCTTCATTTTATGGCTCTGACATATGTTGTAAAGTGTAGGTAGTGGAAATATAATGTTTAAGAGCATTATGTTTCTAATGGTCTTGCTATTGCAAAGTCACCATGGAAGGAAGACTTTTGAAGTTAGCCAATGTAGCTATGGTATCTTGAGGTCACTGCACTCTGGATGCTATATAGTAAAAGTATAAAATGTAAGTCGCTCAGTTATGTCCAACTCTTTGCAACCCATGGACTGTAGCTCACCAGGCTCCTCTGTCCATGGGATTCTCCAGCAAAAATACTAGAGTGGGTTGCCATTCCGTTCTCCAGAGGATCTTCCTGACCCAGGAATGAAACCCTTGTCTCCCTCATTGCAGGTATATTCTTTTCCATCTGAGCCACCACGGAAACCCCTGTATAATATAATAAAGATCTGTGAATACAATTATGATAGAAATGACCCATCTTCTCTCAATTTCACAAGCTTAGCACAAAGTCTGAGTCTTTCAATTTAAATGATCAAAGGACGTACCTAAGATGGTTGGTACTATGACTAGAAAATACATTTTTTCTAAATGGAGACTATTGAGATGAGCCTCGAGATGTTTCTGATTAATGAGACACATATTGTTGACCAACTGCATAACAATTCTATTCACAAATTATCAAATTGAAAATTAAAATATGTGACCATCAGGCATAGCTGCCATTCGATATAAATCTAGGTTGACTCTGAGCCCAGCAAAAGATCAACATGAAGATCTTTTTTAAGTCCGATGAAAGAAATTTAGGTTGTTGACCAAAACTTCTTGGTAACTTCCCATGGGAAAAGACGTTTTTTTGGAGGACAGTGCTGAAAACCTTGGCATATGCTGACACTTTGTTACAGTCTTTTCAATAGCAGAATCATTTCCAGGCCACCAGACACAGTGAATAATTCCTGAATGTGCTACATGTGGTGTGGCCAAGATGACAGTACTGCCATCTGGAATAATAAAAAAATTTGCTGAAAACAGGCATCTTTTATGGACAGATAACTCATGCAGATCATGTGTCAAGGGCTTGATTTCTTCAGACATTTCCCCACTGGACTGCAGTCACAAGCAGAAGTACATTTATAGCAACAGAACGTTACAGATAAGAACTAACATACATCACACTCCATTGCCTATTTGTATTTACTGGTGTTAGGAAGGGTACAGCATCCACTGGTATTTAGAAAGAGGTATTCACTCTTTCCATTAAATATGAAAAAATAACATTGCTTTTTAACATGGAAAAAGGGAAAATTCACCAATGATTGAGACAACGCAGACTACAAAGAAGACAATGGTAATAATCTGAAGAAACTAGGAAATATTACCTCAAACTGTGTCACCAAACATGAATACAGCTGTTAGTTCAACACAAATCCTGAATTAATTTCCCTTTCCAATAGCATTATTTGATTGTCTCATAACTATTTCACCTCTCTTCCTGGAACTAAGCTTATTTTATATCCCCCAATTTTTCTTTCATATATTCTTTATCAATTAATTCATTATTTAGTGGTTTTCAAGCATTTTACTAAATTAACATGCTTTCTTTATATTCAGTTATTATAAATGCTAAAAGATCAAAATATATATGATATCTGATTGCTTAAATCAGGAGTGAGATGCATGGTGCTCTAACAGGTTGGAATAGTTCTTATCACTCCTGAACTTATTTCCATAGTACCCTTAGAGCTCCAAGTGGCCACCTTCCAGAACTTCTGCCTTTGCTGTAATGATATTTATTGAGTCACTTCTGTTTCTCTAGTGTGAAAGAAATCTTGCCATAAAATTTAATTCATTAGCTGATGTTCAGAGATAGTATCTAACATGGATGTTTTGAAACTAGGCTATTGAAATAACAGAATCAGAATTTGTTTCTTATTTATAATCAATTAAAATTAAACAAAAATTGGATGAAAGAAAATGTACAGAAGGCTACATGAAGGGAAAAATGTGAAATTTAATAATATTCTATAAGTTATCAACAAGTATCTTTGGTTGTACCTTGTCCAGTTTATAAATATATGTGTGAAATCTTGCCTTTAGACCTACATGTCTGAACCTTACTTTCATACTCCCTTTCGCAGATTGGTCTGTAGTGTTGTGTCTAGATTAAATATATTGTTACTCTGTTAGTACACAGTTTCATTCTTTGGCCTTACTTAATGTACCAGAAAAAAAAAAAAAAAGGATGTTCTATGTTTTTCTGGCTGATAGAAACTTACCTTGAGAGCATTTATTTGCTGAATACTCAACCTACTATCCCTCTTCCCATTGGTAAAGTTCTCACTGTTAATGAGGAATTTGATCTAAGTAAAGTTATGAAAAGTTCTAAACAGCATTCAATTTATACAGAAAACATTGTGCATTAGCATATAAAGAAAGTATAAGTAATGAAAGAATGATTTCTACTTATTAACAAACAATATACTAGATTTTTATTTCAATAAGTAATTTGATATAATAATATGAATTATACATATGATTATACATTATAAATAGTCCTAATGTAATAGTAATTTGTTATATTTACTTAAATAATATGTAACAAGTATTTATTTAATAATTGGGCTGCCAAGTTTCAATTAATGCAGGATGATGGAAAGCACATGACAAATAAAAATTCATTATATTAAACAACTTCTGAAGGAGTTATGTACATATCTGCTTTAGTATTAGGGAAATGGCTTTTGAGTCATTGAATTTCCTAGAAAATGCAAGCTCATTATCATGGATTGTAAGTCTTCTGTGATCTGGCTTCTTCTCACACTCTGCTTTCACCTCATATTTTTCTCGTTTATTTCCCAGACTTAAGCTATCCTAGCTATCTTTACATTTCTTGGACAAGTAAAACTTGGTGTTTCTCTCTCTATAGACATAACAGATCTCCACATAGTAGGTCTCAAATTAAATTTTACCATTGCCATTTGGTCTTCACTGAAAAAAAGTACCTGTAATTTAGCCTTTCCTAGAACTCATTTATATCCCAATCTTATCTTTTTGTTATTTTTTTGTAGTTATTAGTTATTTATATATTTTCTTTGTTATTGTCTTTTTCCTTCCCCCTAGACTGAAATTTGCATAAATGCAAGGACCTTATATATCCTTATGCCAAGCATATCATTTGGTAAAGAGAAGATATTCACTATATTTTAATTGAATAAATTTAGTGAATAACGGAAGGAATAAAACATATTTGGGCCTTTAAGACATTTGCTTTTTTAAGTGTGATTATCAAAAAATGACAGGCCAAATATACCCTTACTTGAAAATATACAGAACACATTATGAGACTAGCAAGACAATCTGCAAAAAACAAAAGAAAACAAATACTATCTTGCACTAATGTTACTTGATTACTTAAAATTAACAAAACAAAAATTAAACATTGTAAGTTCCAAATAGCACTAATGAACGGTTCAGTCCAGTTCAGTTCAGGTGCTCAGTCATGTCTGACTCTTTGCGACCACATGAATCACAGCACGCCAGGCCTCCCTGTCCATCACCATCTCCCGGAATTTACCCAAACTTATGTGCATCAAGTTGGTGATGCCATCCAGCCATCTCATCCTCTGTCGTCCCCTTCTCCTCCTGCCCCCAATCCCNAATATCTTCTGCTTCTGTTAGGCCCATACCATTTCTGTCCTTTATTGAGCCCATCTTTGCGTGAAATGTTCCCTTGGTATCTCTAATTTTCTTGAAGAGATCTCTAGTCTTTCCCATTCTGTTGTTTTCCTCTATTTCTTTGCATTGATCCGACTCTTAGTGACCCCATAGACGGCAGCCTACCAGGCTCCTCTGCCCATGGGATTTTCCAGGGAAGAGTACTGGAGTGGGTTGCTATTGCCGTCTCCGAATATGCTCCGAATAAGTTTCCTTCCCATAAGTAAGTGTCTTTTAATTTCATGGCTGCAATCACCATCTGTAGTGATTTTGGAGCCCCCATAAATAAAGTCTGACACTGTTTCCCCATCTATTTCCAATGAAGTGATGGGACCAGATGCCATGATCTTCGTTTTCTGAATATTGAGCTTTAAGCCAACTTTTTCACTCTCCTCTTTCACTTTCATCAAGGGGCTTTTTAGTTCCTCTTCACTTTCTGCCATAATGGTAAACTGATTTAAAATGATAGTAAATGTAAGGTGTTATTCTTCCATAGAATCAAAGAGTCTATATGTTTAAAGGACCCTCTTGGTCCACCAAACTTTGAGGAATAGTGCACTTGTGTTGAGGGGGTTGGAGATGGGGTAGGGAAATATCCTGAGGAAGCACTGGCAGAGCTTCATGTTGTTTTAGAGGCCATCATTACTTGAGCAGTGGGGATGCAATGGTAAAGAATCCACCTACCAATGCAGGAGACGTGCGAGTTCAATACCTCCAGTTCTCCTTGGAGGAGGAAATGGCATCCCACTCCAGTATTCTTGCCTGGGAAATTCCACACACAGAGGAGCCTGGCGGGCCACAGTTCATTGTGTCGCAAAGAATCAGAACCAAAGGAGGGCTAGTGCACACACACACACGCGCACTCACAGACATCACTTGAGCTGCTCAGACAGACATGGATAGCCTTACTTTTTTGTCTGTCGGACACACTCTTACCCATAATACTATTCCTTTCTCTTCTACCATTCCCATATCACTTCCTGTAAATTTTAGATATTTTTATATTGCATTTAGTTTATTTGTTTACATATAAGCCTCTCCCCTTCTATTGGAATCTTATCTGTCTGAAGGTGAGAATTTAGTTGTATGTTTTTATCGCCTTGCCTAGGAAATAAGTACCCAAAATGTTTCAATAAACCAAGTACTTGGTTTTTTTATAAAGGCAATTTTAAGAACAAAAATTGATTCCCAAACTAAAATTTAGGAATTCCTGATATCTTCTCTGACAGCCACTTCACATACTGTTTTGCATGTTACTGTACCATATCAACATATAGAGATTCTTTTTTAAAAAAGCTATAATTAATGGCTTACTCAATTAACCTTTGATGTACGTTGTATTACCCTGAGTTCTCTCAGTGTTCCTATAGATATTTCTTGATACCATAGTGAAATAATGCAAATAGCCTCTGTTGAAACATATACATTACCATATGTAAAATATATACCTAGTGGGGAGTTGCTATATAACACAGAGAGCCCAACTCCATGCTCTGTGACAACATAGAGGGGTGGGTTAGAGGAGTGGGAAGAAGGCTCAAGAAGGAGGAGATATATGTATACTTATGGCTGATTCACATTGTGTACATCAGAAAACAGCACACCATTGTAGAGCACTTATCCTACAATTAAAAATAAGTTAAAAATAAAAATTTAATATTGTATTTCTTTAAATAGGAAAAGCAGCAAGGGTAGTTAAAAATCTGATTAATGAGAGTTTGAAGTTTGAGCTCAAATGGTCTAGCCCACTGTGTCTTATAGTCCTTCAGAATCATAATCTCCCTGAATGGTAGTAGAACAGCTTGTCAATGCAAATTTAGCCCTAATACTCCTGTCGGTCAAAAATGGGAATCATGAAAATATATTTGAGTAAGTGATCTGGAACTCCTGAAGTGGAAAGAACTTTAATTGAATTGTTTTTGAATCCTATGTCTTTAGAGAGGGATAGTAGTTAATATATTGGTAAAATGCTATCAGTAAAATGGGTTCTTAATGTTTTATGACTGAATAGAACTTCCAAAATCCCCATGGTCAGGAATCTGGGATTTCTGTCCTACTCCGTTTGTTATCTTTTGTTTTGCTGAAATTCCATGTGTACAAAACTAACTAGATTTCTTGCTAAATATCCAAGAAGTACTCAAAAATGTTTAGAATAATTTTCATATAAAATTGGCAAGCCATAATTTTAATCATAGAATGATTTACAGGATAAGGAAATTGTGATTCCTGGACTTTATTCTCATGTTGGTTGAGAAGGCTGGTTGGAAGTTGGGACAGATCATTTTGATTTAAGTGGTAGCAAGATGATATTTGAAGGTATATTTTAAATGTGAAGAATGCAATTCAACTATTTCTTTATTTAATATAATTCTGCTACTCCATAAATTGTGAATATAATACACTTCCAATCTATTAGTTCCACTCAGTTCAGTTTAGTTCAGTTGCTGAATCATGTCCGACTCTTTGTGACCCCATGGACTGCAGCACGCTAGGCTTCCCTGTCCGTCACCAACTCCTGGAGCTTGCTCAAACTCATGTCTGTGAAGTAGGAGATGCCATCCAACCATCATATTCTCTGTTTTCCCCTTTTCCTCCTTTCTTCAATCTTTCCCAGCATCAGGGTCTTTTCCAAGAAGCCAGTTCTCCGCATTGGGTGGCCAAAGTATTGGAGTTTCAGCTTCAGCATCAGTCCTGCTAAAGAATATTCAGGACTGATTTCCTTTAGGATTGACTTGTTTGATCAGAATGATAGGTATGTAGTTTTCTGTGGCGTCTGAAGAAAAGAAATTATTTTTAACTTTTATGTAAGTGTGAGAGCAATATGTGTAGGCTTTCTTTTCTTCCTCTCTCTCTCTTTTCTGTAGAGGAAAATTTTTCATCTGACAGATTAAAAACATTAGATTACATCCTAGTTACACTAATTACAGCTTACTGGTGACACTCATTAGCAGAGTAATCCTAGTGCCTAATTTATAGCAATGTCGTGAATGATTAATTCAAGATGAATTTGATCATCGAGTGTAGTAATGATATGGGTTGGTGTTCATGATAGAACCTTTTGGCAGCCATTAAACATTAGGTTGTACCTAAAACAATTTAAATATTTTGGGTTAAAAAGCCTCAGCAGGTTGTGATTTAAGCAAATGCTAAATAAGCTAATTGAAGTTCTCTATCAGAAATGACCGAAGAAACTAAAAGTCTGAGGGCCCCTGTATGCCTTCATTCTGAAAAAGAGAGAGATCTAGCCCATTTTTGTGTCCCTCTCATCCAAAACATGAGAGGTCTACAATGTTTATTTTTAAATGAATACAAGGAGGAATGAATAAATGTTAAGTGATCTGCCTTAACCTACAAGTTTCAATATTGTCTCACTCTGATAATTTGTGATTTTCTCAACCGAACTCTAGCCATATCAGTCATCTTTCCATTCCATGGATATGCCAAGTTCCTTCTCATCTTTTATATGTCCAGTTTTCACTCCCCAGATACTATGCACATGGTTGGTTTTCATCATTAATTCTCTCCTATTTAGAAAGACAGCCTAAGTTTAACAATCATCTGAAATGTGCATAAATTATATATTGACTATATATTGTATATTTATAGTTTGTATATATTGAACATATGCTATACACACACACACACACACACACACACACACACACACACTCACTTCCTCTTCCACTCATGCCCAAGGTCCTTGAGAGTAGGAAACGTCTATTATACTTACTCTGTATGTAGAACAGGGCTTGACTTATGTATGCTGCTACTTTTTAAAAATATAGTGAAAAAATAAATGCTCCCAAAATGTTTCATAAATTCTTTCTTGAGTGCTTCTGATAGATTACTCTTACAGAAAAAAATTAAACATTATAATATAAATTAGGTATAAATTTATTTTAGTTTATTGCTATTAATGAGGAAGAAAGTTAGCAGGAATAGTTCAAAAAAGAATTAAACAGAGGGCATTCCCTTGTAAAATAATACTTCATTTTTAATAGTGAGGAAATAAATGAAGTCTTTTAATGCTTCAAAATTGTAGTATGTACTTGTGATGGAAGAAGAAATGACAGCACCACCAAGGAAAGAAGAAGGTAATCTGCAGTAGATTTTGCAGTTTATTACAGGAAGCCTAAACATACGTCTTGAAAGGTGTACACATGCATTTGTGCCCAGTTTATTACTTTGAACTGTGACAGAAAATAAAACAAAATCATAGGACAAACTTCTGATAACATCAGCCGCAATTAATCCTTAGTGTCTTTTGACAATTCAGAAGTACTAAATAAACAATCCTTTTAAACGTTTATCACTTTTGCAGTATTAGATGAATAGACAATATTTAGATACGAAAAAAAATTGAAATAAACGTCATTCTACCTGGAGTTTTGATGTTTGACTTCTAATTCTGTATTAATCATTAATTTGTTGCTTAACCGTCAGACATCAAGTGTTTTTTTTTTTTTGACATGTAATATAAAAACCTAGACTTAATGATTCTATTAAATATAGTTGGGTTCATTAATTAAAATTTATTTCCGTTAGTTTTCAGAAGTTTCAAAACCATGTTTTAGTATTTAATTTATGCCAATGGTATTCTTGTGCTTGATTTTTCACTGTTTTGTAAGTGTGGAGTACTGACCACCGGTGAATCAGAGGAGCAAGCTTTATATAACCTGTAAGGGGCCAGTGATCTAGAGAATTTAATTATTTATACTCTCCTTTAGATAGTGGCAGATGTGAAAGTTTTGTTTTTTTTAATTTAACTCTCCAATGAAATAATTTTAAGATTCCAGTCTCCATTGGTTTATATAAACAATGCAATAAAATATCCAAAAAGTGGTTCTGGTTTCATTTTGTAAAATACACAGGGAGAATAATATTGTCTAAAATTTTCTATGAAATAAAAGGTTTGCCTAGTTGAAATTCAGAATGCATTTGACTACCTTGAGGGACTCTTTTTGTTTTGGTTTTCTCTGTTGTTTGGGAGAGAGAAGATATGTATTATTAAGTAAAAATTTGTAGTGGGATTTGTGTGTCAAAAGAAAAATACTCTCCAAGAAATCCATGGTCAATGGGGTTTTGCTCTGTGTGTGTGTGTGTGTGCATGTGTGTGTATGTGAATGTTAAATTTTGCATTTTGTTTCTTAAGAAAACAAGATTCTGAAAATGGATCTCAAAGGAGTTTTCATTTGCATTAACTTATTTTTCAATGGAGAAATTACATATGATTGCTTACCATAATTATATTGAATAATTTATTAGGATGAAATGAAAATATATGTGAAATTCTTGATATTGCTTTCTCTTTATTAATATTAATTGTTAATATTTTTAACAAGAATATGTTTAAAAGGAAAAAGAAAGGTATAGAACTGTTTAAATGTAATATTCACAAAACATATAAAAAGCAGTTTAGTAAATCAATGAAACTGTTATATTTCATTTTTTAAGAAACTAGTAACATAAAAGCAACAAAAAGTAATTTTTTTAATGTGGCTTTCCACAAAGGAGGAAGAAATCCATGATTTCATAGTTTATAAGTGATAAGGAGAAATGTTTTAAAATTTTCATCTAAAATTTATTTAGAATTCTGGAATTACATAATAGAAACTCATAATTAATTCAGTTCAGTTCAGTTCAGTGGCTCATTCGTGTACCGACTCTTTGTGACCCCATGAATCACAGCACACTAGGCCTCCCTGTCCATCAGCATCTCCTGGAGTTCACTCACTCAAACTCATGTCCATCGAGTCAGTGATGCCATCCAGCCATCTCATCCTCTGTCGTCCCCTTCTCCTCCTGCTCCCAATCCCTCCCAGCATCAGGGTCTTTTCCAATGAATCAACTCTTCACATGAGNGGAAACGTCTATTATACTTACTCTGTATGTAGAACAGGGCTTGACTTATGTATGCTGCTACTTTTTAAAAATATAGTGAAAAAATAAATGCTCCCAAAATGTTTCATAAATTCTTTCTTGAGTGCTTCTGATAGATTACTCTTACAGAAAAAAATTAAACATTATAATATAAATTAGGTATAAATTTATTTTAGTTTATTGCTATTAATGAGGAAGAAAGTTAGCAGGAATAGTTCAAAAAAGAATTAAACAGAGGGCATTCCCTTGTAAAATAATACTTCATTTTTAATAGTGAGGAAATAAATGAAGTCTTTTAATGCTTCAAAATTGTAGTATGTACTTGTGATGGAAGAGAAAATGACAGCACCACCAAGGAAAGAAGAAGGTAATCTGCAGTAGATTTTGCAGTTTATTACAGGAAGCCTAAACATACGTCTTGAAAGGTGTACACATGCATTTGTGCCCAGTTTATTACTTTGAACTGTGACAGAAAATAAAACAAAATCATAGGACAAACTTCTGATAACATCAGCCGCAATTAATCCTTAGTGTCTTTTGACAATTCAGAAGTACTAAATAAACAATCCTTTTAAACGTTTATCACTTTTGCAGTATTAGATGAATAGACAATATTTAGATACGAAAAAAAATTGAAATAAACGTCATTCTACCTGGAGTTTTGATGTTTGACTTCTAATTCTGTATTAATCATTAATTTGTTGCTTAACCGTCAGACATCAAGTGTTTTTTTTTTTTTTGACATGTAATATAAAAACCTAGACTTAATGATTCTATTAAATATAGTTGGGTTCATTAATTAAAATTTATTTCCGTTAGTTTTCAGAAGTTTCAAAACCATGTTTTAGTATTTAATTTATGCCAATGGTATTCTTGTGCTTGATTTTTCACTGTTTTGTAAGTGTGGAGTACTGACCACCGGTGAATCAGAGGAGCAAGCTTTATATAACCTGTAAGGGGCCAGTGATCTAGAGAATTTAATTATTTATACTCTCCTTTAGATAGTGGCAGATGTGAAAGTTTTGTTTTTTTTAATTTAACTCTCCAATGAAATAATTTTAAGATTCCAGTCTCCATTGGTTTATATAAACAATGCAATAAAATATCCAAAAAGTGGTTCTGGTTTCATTTTGTAAAATACACAGGGAGAATAATATTGTCTAAAATTTTCTATGAAATAAAAGGTTTGCCTAGTTGAAATTCAGAATGCATTTGACTACCTTGAGGGACTCTTTTTGTTTTGGTTTTCTCTGTTGTTTGGGAGAGAGAAGATATGTATTATTAAGTAAAAATTTGTAGTGGGATTTGTGTGTCAAAAGAAAAATACTCTCCAAGAAATCCATGGTCAATGGGGTTTTGCTCTGTGTGTGTGTGTGTGTGCATGTGTGTGTATGTGAATGTTAAATTTTGCATTTTGTTTCTTAAGAAAACAAGATTCTGAAAATGGATCTCAAAGGAGTTTTCATTTGCATTAACTTATTTTTCAATGGAGAAATTACATATGATTGCTTACCATAATTATATTGAATAATTTATTAGGATGAAATGAAAATATATGTGAAATTCTTGATATTGCTTTCTCTTTATTAATATTAATTGTTAATATTTTTAACAAGAATATGTTTAAAAGGAAAAAGAAAGGTATAGAACTGTTTAAATGTAATATTCACAAAACATATAAAAAGCAGTTTAGTAAATCAATGAAACTGTTATATTTCATTTTTTAAGAAACTAGTAACATAAAAGCAACAAAAAGTAATTTTTTTAATGTGGCTTTCCACAAAGGAGGAAGAAATCCATGATTTCATAGTTTATAAGTGATAAGGAGAAATGTTTTAAAATTTTCATCTAAAATTTATTTAGAATTCTGGAATTACATAATAGAAACTCATAATTAATTCAGTTCAGTTCAGTTCAGTGGCTCATTCGTGTACCGACTCTTTGTGACCCCATGAATCACAGCACACTAGGCCTCCCTGTCCATCAGCATCTCCTGGAGTTCACTCACTCAAACTCATGTCCATCGAGTCAGTGATGCCATCCAGCCATCTCATCCTCTGTCGTCCCCTTCTCCTCCTGCTCCCAATCCCTCCCAGCATCAGGGTCTTTTCCAATGAATCAACTCTTCACATGAGGTGGCCAAAGTACTGGAGTTTCAGCTTTAGCATCATTCCTTCCAAAGAAATCCCAGGGCCGATCTCCTTTAGAATGGACTGGTTGGATCTCCTTGCAGTCCAAGGGACTCACAAGAGTCTTCTCCAATACCACAGTTCAAAAGCATCAATCCTTTGGCGCTCAGCTTTCTTCATAGTCCAACTCTCACATCCATACATGACCAATGGGAAAACTATAGCCTTGAGTAGACGGACCTTTGTTGGCAAAGTGATGTCTCTGCTTTTTAATATGCTATCTAGGTTGGTCATAACTTTCCCTCCAAGGAGTAAGTGTCCTTTAATTTCATGGGTGCAGTTACCATCTGCAGTAATTTTGGAGACCAAAAAGATAAAGTCTGACACTGTTTCCACTGTTTTCCCCATCTATTTGCCATGAAGTGATGGGACCAGATGCCATGTTCTTCGTTTTCTGAATGTTGAGCTTTAAGCCAACTTTTTCACTCTCCTCTTTTACTTTCATCAAGAGGCTTTTTAGTTCCTCTTCACTTCCTGCCATAAGGGTGGTGTCATCTGCATATCTGAGGTTATTGATATTTCTCCTGGCAATCTTGATTCCAGCTTATGCTTCTTCCAACCCAGCCAGTGTTTAAAAAGAAATATATTTAAGATTTGAAAAAAAATTTAATATGTCATCAATAAGAGTGACTATAATATTAGAACAGTATTGGATGTTCAAGTAAGGTAATGGATGTACTATAGGAAAAAGAAGATGGGCCATGATAGAGCTCAGATTTCATAAAATGAAATTTTATTTGGTTTGCTTCTGTTTCTTTGAGTCATATGTCCTAGATTATTTTCATTATTTTATTTATTTGTAATAATGCAGCATCTGTAAGTATGAATAATGGCTAGAATTTAAGTACAGAAGCTATAGATAATGTGTCTCTTTTGTCCTGTATGAAAGTTTCCAGACTGATCTGCACATCACGAGCATTTGGGGAACTTTGCTTGTAGATGCAGAAAAATCTAATTAGAATTTCAGTTAATTGAGTTACAGTGTTATTCAGAAAATTTCATAACTCTAAAGATTTTTGTTCTAAAGACTGATTTATATATCTCAAACCTTTTTACCTTCTATTTTCAAAAGCTTTCTGGTATGTATTTAAGGTTTTTTTTTTTAAGTTGATGTTTATAAACATAAATGATTTTTTAAATGTTTGATTTTAGGCAGAATTTAAATGTATATCCAGAAAATTGGCAATATTTTTAATTGGAAAATAATTAGAATATGAGATATAAAATGTTAAAAATTATGGTAATATTTTGTATGAGACAAGTAACTAAGTATACCAAGAAAAGGAAAATTCATAAAAACTAAACATTCCTCCAAAAGCATATTTTTTCTCAATCAAGGTTGTAAAACAAGATTGAATACAATATGATATTTGGTAGTGCAAAAGTGAAGATTTGAAAAGGTTTAATAAATATGTGTTAATTTTATTGCATTTTAGAAATAAGTAGTCAGCACTTTGAAATCATTTTGAAAAACTGTTCATAATAAAAATAGCATACATATATGTCACAATATCTGTAGGTGGGATGAATTTTAGCAAACATGTTTTGAGTACAACATTTATTTTATAGATGAGGAAACTGAGATCCATAGAAGTTCAGTGAATTATCCGAAATCAAATAGTTTAAGGATAGATATTCAAATAATGTTAAAAGCAAAGACCATATCTATCTAGAATAAATGACATTTTCTAGCAGTAGTAGNATATGTCACAATATCTGTAGGTGGGATGAATTTTAGCAAACATGTTTTGAGTACAACATTTATTTTATAGATGAGGAAACTGAGATCCATAGAAGTTCAGTGAATTATCCGAAATCAAATAGTTTAAGGATAGATATTCAAATAATGTTAAAAGCAAAGACCATATCTATCTAGAATAAATGACATTTTCTAGCAGTAGTAGTTAAGCATTTAGTTAGGACTTACATGTCTTGTGAGATATTGTGATGGGTAAAAAAAAAAAAAAAAAAAATCAGGTTCCAAGAGTCCAGTCCCATAACAGACAGTTCTTTTCTTAAAGGCATTTGAGATAACAAGCAGAGGGTACCCTTACTGGGGTAGGGGACTATTTGGTAGACTGAAATTGCATTTACAGATATACAGTGTTCTCTTCATTCATCCTTCTATGTATCTAACAGTGTAAAACTGAAACTCATATGTATGGCTTGTTACTTTAGAGTCATTTAACCCTGTCAACTTGCAGAGGGATCACGTTGGAATGTTTAACTCTTGTTGCATCATGTTAAAATTATGCATTTTGGCAAGATATGATTTCTCTCTTTTGGACACTTTACAAATTATCAAAACCATTTTTTTCTTGGTTATTGTTTATAATTCAACCATATCAATGCATACTATATCTGCAAGGAAAATCTAGTAGAAAATTCATATTCCAATATTTTTATCACCAGAGATTTTGACTCACTGTTTTATTTTTTCAAGTGGGAATGGGGAATCTATAGTAATCTTGTTCCAGTGTTAGTGTACTGCTTTGAAAAATACTGATTATAAATTATTAAGTATAGAGGCAAAAGTGGGCACTTTTGAATGAAACTAATCCCTTGAAACCGTGTTTGTGAACTTCATCCAGTGCTAATTTTAATGCATTTTCCAGGTAAAACAGAACATGTTATTTTAACATCCATTTCAAGAATGAATTTTATTTTTGTATTTGAGATTATCTTGCATGTGCTTTTATGAAAAACAAAGCAAAACATTAAAAAAAAATTTCTCCATTAAAATATCTCCATGTTAAACTCCAGCCACATAGTCTAAGTGTACAGTCTTAACAGGAAGTTTAAATGAGGAGAAAAACAGAAACAATTTTATCTTCTTATTCCTTATTGAATGATGTTACACAGTTCAAGGTTAGTGCACTCATAGGTAGGGAGTTGCACATGCAGTTTTCAAAGATTCATTCTGTTCCCAGGTGATGCTTTTGTATTTGAAAGGAATATATTTAGCCAAGAGCAAAAATATTCATTATTCTGTTTTCTCTAAAAACAGAAAATCTCAGTATTTTCTATCTCCTTTATTGTATGTGGAGAACAAAATGTAGCCTTGAAGTAACTTTGTAACTATGCAGAGTGGGTGAAAGATGTATACCAGTTGAATAATGAGGGTGACCAAAGCACTGTTTATCCAAAATATATATATATATAATAATATTTTTTACAAAGTGTTGTCTTACTTCACACACATTCTTATGCAGAACAGGATAAAGAGGATTGTTACTGAGTTCAGCATCAGCCCAAATGTACACAATTTATTCTTTTTTTGTCAACTACCTCCCATCCTTATCAGAATTTCACTAAGAAGTCCATTAGTGTGTCCAGTCACTCTGATCACCTCCTAGACCTGTAAAGTGGGTCTAAGTTCATGTTGATAGATTTATGCCATACCTTCAGGGACAAGGATTAGACATCTTTCAGTTCCGTTCAGCTCAGTTCAGTCACTCAGTCATGTCCGACTCTTTGTGACACAAAGAATTGCAGCACGCCAGGCCTCCCTGTCCATCACCAACTCCTGGGGTTCACTCAGACTCATGTCCATCGAGTCAGTGATGCCATCCAGCCACCTCATCCTCTGTCGGCCCCTTCTCCTCCTGCCCCAAATCCCTCCTAGCATCAGAGTCTTTTCCAATAAGTTGACTCTTGCCAAATTACTGGAGTTTCAGCTTTAGCATCATTCCATCTCCTTCAGAATGAACATCCTTAGCTACCTCATAATTTGGAGGATGACTTAAGATTTTAAGATTGGAAAAGCATTCTATATTTTGTTCTCCTTAAGCTTGTAATCCTTCACTCAATATAGTGACTTCTTTTCAGATGAATTTCATAGACTTAGAGAAAAATAAACAAAACCATCTGGTGCTTCATGCTCCCCAGATATTTCTAAACGGTTCAATAGTTTGAGTACAAATACTTCATTTGTATTATACAAAGTAAAGACTTAACATTTAGAAAATGGAGGAGAAAGATAGATATAGCATGGCAGTCTTGATTGACATAACTGGGTTAGATTCCTCCACAGGGAAGAGGTTGTCAAGAAGCAGTTAGATACCTGCTTGCACAAGTCAATTTTAACTGAATTGTCACTCTAACAAAGAAAATTTTCTTCCTACCTTTTCTGCAAGACATTAATTTCCATTAAAAGGGTTTATTAGTTTGATATTAAGATGCTGTTTTACTTAGTCATGTTTCAAATATCTGCATCACAAGTCTTCCTCAAAGGATGGTGATGGTAAGTTAGAACAATCCAAAAAAGCAAATATTTTGGAATCATTTAATTATAGTTCTGCAGTACATTTCATTTACTTCAGTAAGCTTAGTTTCGTTGTTTGTTTAAGTAATATTGGTGTCCATTATTTGTTCACACTCTGGCAAAGGGGTAGGGGAAAAGAGAGAATACCTGGACACTGGCTTGAACATTAACATTCTCTATTGAGTTCTAGGATGTTTTTACTTTTGTAGAATGTGGTGTTTGTCTAATATTTCCTGGCTTTGTGTTTTCAAAGCAAAGCTGGCACATTTATAATGTCTGCACATTATTAAATCACTTATACAGAGTTGCAGTTGTTTTTCTATTTTAATATTCATATATTCATTTTAACTGATATTTATTAAATTCTTAATTTGTATATGATATAATGATATAAGAGATACTTTTTAAACTATAAGCAAGGTGAAAAGACAGCCTTCAGAAAATAATAGCAAATGAAGCATCTGACAAACAACTAATCTCAAAAATATGCAAGCAACTCCTGCAGCTCAATTCCAGAAAAATAAACAACCCAATCAAAAAATGGGCCAAAGAACTAAATAGACATTTCTCTAAAGAAGACATACAGATGGCTAACAAACACATGAAAAAATGCTCAGTTCAGTTCAGTCACTCAGTCGTGTCTGACTCTTTGCGACCCCATGAATCGCAGCACACCAGGCCTCCCTGTCCATCACCATCTCCCGGAATTCACTCAGACTCATGTCCATCGAGTCAGTGATGCCATCCAGCCATCTCATCCTCTGTCATTCCCTTCTCCTCCTGCCCCTAATCCCTCCCAGCATCAGAGTCTTTTCCAGTGAGTTGACATGAGGTGGCCAAAGTACTGGAGTTTCAGTTTTAGCATCATTCCTTCCAAAGAACACCCAGGGCTGATCTCCTTTAGAATGGACTGGTTGGATCTCCTTGCAGTCCAAGGGACTCTCAAGAGTCTTCTCCAACANATCCCTCCCAGCATCAGAGTCTTTTCCAGTGAGTTGACATGAGGTGGCCAAAGTACTGGAGTTTCAGTTTTAGCATCATTCCTTCCAAAGAACACCCAGGGCTGATCTCCTTTAGAATGGACTGGTTGGATCTCCTTGCAGTCCAAGGGACTCTCAAGAGTCTTCTCCAACACCACAGTTCGAAAGATCAATTCTTCAGTGCTCAGCCTTCTTCACAGTCCAACTCTCACATCCATATGTGACCACAGGAAAAAGCATAGCCTTGAGTAGACGGACCTCAACATCACTCATTATCAGAGAAATGCAAATCAAAACCACAATGAGGTACCGTTTCACGACAGTCAGAATGGCTGTGATCCAAAAGTCTACAAGCAGTACATGCTGGAGAGAGTGTGGAGAAAAGGGAACCCTCTTACACTGTTCATGGGAATGCAAACTAGTGCAGCCACTATGGAGAACAGTGTGGAGATTCCTTAAAAAACTGGAAATAGAACTACCTTATGACCCAGCAATCCCTCTGCTGGGCATACACACTGAGGAAACCAGAATTGAAAGAGACACGTGTACCCCAATGTTCATCGCAGCACTGTTTATAATAGCCAGGACATGGAAGCAACCTAGATGTCCATCTAGGATAAGAAAGGATAAGATGAATGGATAAGAAAGCTGGGGTACATATACACAATGGAGTATTATTCAGCCATTAAAAAGAATACATTTGAATCAGTTCTAAGGAGGTGGATGAAACTGGAGCTGATTATACAGAGTGAAGTAAGCCAGAAAGAAAAACACCAATATAATATACTAATGCATATATATAGAATTTAGAAAGATGGTAATGATAAACTTGTTTGCGAGATAGCAAAAGAGACACAGATGTATAGAACAGTCTTTTGGATTCTGTGGGAGAAGGAGAGGGTGGGATGATTTGAGAGAATGGCATTGAAACATGTTTAATATCATATATGAAATGAATCACCAGTCCAGGTTTGATGCATGATACAGGATGCTTGGGGCTGAGGCACTGGGATGACCCAGAGGGATGGTATGGGGAGGGAGGTGGGAGGGGGTTCAGGATGGGGAACACGTGTACACCCATGGCAGATTCATGTTGATGTATGGCAAAAACAATACAATATGAATTAATTAGCCTCCAATTAAAATCTATAAATTAAAATTAAAAATAAATAAAAAAATAAACTCAACTTTGTAGCCTAGGGCTTCCCTGGTGACTATGATGTCAAGAATCTGCTGGCAATTCAGGAAACCTGGGTTCAATCCCTTGGTTAGGAAGATCCCCTGGAGAAGGGAATGGCAATTCACCCCAGTATTCTTGTCTGGAGAATCCCGCGGACAGAGGCGTTTGCTGGGTTGTATAGTCCATGGGGTCTCAAGGAGTCAGAGATGACTAAGTGATTAATACTTTCAACTTTTTATAGTCTAATTAGAGAGATAACATATCATAGAGTGATAGGAAAATGTTCTACTAAGGGTTCAAATGAGGATGAGCTCATATCTGGCAAAATCCCATTATTATAAGCCTGTGGGGGTATCCTAATTCTGTTGGTATACTTAATGTTATTTGGTGCTTTTCACCAAGCTCTGGGAGAAATGACATTATATTAAATTAATTACCTTGATTAGTATAATGTTTCTCCACCTTTCTAAGGCTTTATCTTATTTTGACATCAAATTATGAAAATAATACAGAACTGTCTGTGTGTATATTCTATTTGCAATTTTGTTTAATGTAAATATATATGGACAGCCTGAAAGGAAGGCTATNAGCTCTGGGAGAAATGACATTATATTAAATTAATTACCTTGATTAGTATAATGTTTCTCCACCTTTCTAAGGCTTTATCTTATTTTGACATCAAATTATGAAAATAATACAGAACTGTCTGTGTGTATATTCTATTTGCAATTTTGTTTAATGTAAATATATATGGACAGCCTGAAAGGAAGGCTATAAAATATGACAATTTTAATTTCAAAATTGTAAAAAATATTATCTTTATATATATGTATATATATATATATACACACACATACATTTAAGTAAATAATGTACAGGTTTGATATCTTGACTTTCTAAACCTGGAAGAAGATAATTACTGACATGACCCATTTTGTGGTTACTTAGCACAAATAAAATTACATCCATAGCAGTACTTTTTCATAGTACCGAGAATTAAAGGAAAAAGATGCAGTAAAGTAAATAACACCACGCCTAGTATAGTGTAAACTCATAATAAATCTTACTCCTAATATTTATTGCTGATTTTATTTGGTCCATAGCATCCTGCAGACTAAGTGAAAAGGCAGAGTTCAGACTGTTCTCTGTTTTGTTTTCTGCCATGAAAAATAGTGGGACAAATCTCAAGTATAACACTTAAATGTACATATTAAAAATTGGCTGCACCATTGTAAGGAGGGGAAATGAAGCTATACTCCGTATAGATCCTCTGAGTGTTGATGGTAATAGAAAGCCTGACCATTTCTTCCTGTTCATTTCTCCACATAAACATTAATCCATAGTTGCTAGCATGTACTACACTCTCTAGGATCCTGGAGATCCTAGAATATTCTCCCTAATCATAAAGCTTTAGAATCTAAGCTGGATCATTTTCATGAAGTTTTATCCTTATTCCTGTCTCCTTATAGTTATGATTTTACCTAATTTCTCTGCCTGCATGCTCACAGCTCAGTACTCACTTGGTCTTTAAGGTGCTAAGCAACTTTTTCAGTGTACAGACAGGTAGACTAGTAGTGGTGCCTGCTCATACAGTTGAACCCAGAGATTTTCAAAGCTTCTTTTGTGTTGAAAGTGTTATCTCCTGCCAGGAAACTATTATATGCTAGCTTTTAAGGATAAGGAACAATATCAGTCTTATTTACAATGGTATTCCTGGAGTCTGACTCTGTATTTGGCACAAAGAAAGCTTCAATCATTGTCAGATCAACCACTTAATTGTTAATTTTAAAACCTCAGTCATAAAAATTTAAAAAAAAACTTCAATTATATCTAAATATATAGATTCAATATGAAAGAAGAATGAAGTAATCATTGTGCCTGTTTCTCAGTGTCAGTCTTTTTTACATGGGTCAGTCCTGAAATCCCTTTTTACAGAGAGTGAATCATATGACTGACCTTCAGCCATTACTTCTGAATCTCACAACACAGTGAACTAAGGAATTCAAATAGGAAACCTTCAGGTAACTTAGCTTAAGTGTAATAATAAAATAAAATTTTATATCCTTTATTTTTAAATAAACCTTTAAAACAATTTTGCATGTAAGACAATCCAAAGGTTGATCTTTAAAATTTTTTATATTTAGTCTACTGGTCCAGAAATTACTTGAAGAACTCATAATTCCAGACTGTAGTCAGTGAATCAGGATCTCAGGTCAGGCCAGATCCCTAAGCTGTGATTACCCCCATTCTGCGATACTGCCACCTTCCCAAAGCAACTCAGGATTAAGTGGATAGATCAGGATAAAAGCAAAACGTGGAACATTTGCAATAGTGTTACTGAACTCAGGTTTGACTGCTTTTTGCTTAAGGATACAATACTGAGAGACTCATGTTGGGTAAAAGGAAATATAGTTTTACTGAGGAAGCCAACAGTTATGGGGAGACAGTGGATTCATGTACCAAAGAACCAATTCCCCACTTCCGAGTTTTTGCTAGGAGATAATATAGGGAAAAGAAGAAAGGGCTATGTGTGTGAGGGGGGTAAACTTCTAGTTTCCAAGATGATTGCCTCCATCTTGCATTTTCAAATAGCCTTCTTGTCTCTTGTATGATTGGAATGTTATCTGAGACATAAATCTCTGGTCAGCTAGTCCTCTGGCTCCAGCCAGTCTGGGGTTGTCATACTTGAGGTCAGCATACAGCTGACATCTTCCACATGGTAGGAGTTTAAGTATCTTCACTATGGCTCAAAGGATATGACTCAAAATATTATCTATAGCCCTTGAGGAGAAACTAAACGTCTTTGATTCTGTTTAATGGATAAACTACTATTTTCTCTTATTTGATTGTTTTCCTTTGCTTCTGCATTTTCTCATCTCTATAATTAATCTTTAGAATTGAGGAAGGCTTATTAGGTTAAAATTCTCTTATAAACAGAGAGCAGGTGGGGACACACTGGTTGGGGGGAGTGGTCTTTCCCAGGAAGGCCCCATAGAGTCTTGCTTGGTTATAATACCATTGAAAACCTTTTGGACTTGTTACCCCTTAACTGCTCTCTAAGGTGCTCAGACTCGCCTTCCTATGATGGCGATGCACACGCTTAATCTGTTTCATTCTATGTATCTTCAGGAAACAATTTAAACCATGAACATTCCAGATAATAATAATTTTCTCAAGAGTAACTTCCTCCAACCTCCTGACTAGTTTCAGATACAAATACTACATCCTAATTTCCCCTGTTATTATCACAAAGGATGAATAATGAGTGAATATAATTATCTGATTTTCTGTATTGATGCAGCTTAAGGCAGCTGGATTTTGAAATTTTGTCATTTAACTATATCTTATGAAAAACACATTTGCCATTTCAGTTATTTAAAATTCACTTCTAAAGTTAACAGTTAATAAAAATGTATTTTAGGTTATTAATATGTCTCTTTAGACTTCTTTAGCCATGAAGATCTTTAAGTTGCTCCCTAATTTATTCCCTTTTTTCCTTTTTTTTTTCCAATAGTGAAAACTCACTCACTCACTCAGTCATCATTATGATGAAATAATCCTCAGAATTCTTTTCCTGTGTGTTACTAAACAATAAGCAAATTGTGGTTTTCCTAGGTCCTCTTCTTTCATGGTATCGTGGTCCTTTCTTGATAATACCTATATTCCTTTTAGTTTTCACTTTCAAATCTAGAAGCTATCTATTTGTCAATAAAATTATGCACTGAGATACTGGAAGGCTCTGAAAGTTCCCATGTATAGGGAAAATTAGCGCAACATATAAAACTGAAAAAATTTTATCTGAACTTGTAGGTGATTTCCTTTACAGCATAGATCAAAGTGTGAATTATTTATTTCTCATTCCTTTCCCTTCCTGTTTCATTGAGATATAATTGACATATAACATTGGATTGGTTATAGGTATTCAATACTTTAATTTGATATATGTTCATATTGTAAACTGATTAACAAAATGAATTCAGTCAACATCCATCACCTCCCATAGATTTTTCTTGTGATTAAAATGTTTAAGATCTACTCTCTTAGCAACTTTAAAAAATAAAATACAGTATTGGTTTTAAAAATTATTTTAATCATTTTTATTGATGATTAATTAATATATAATAGTGTATTAGTTTCTTGTATACAACATAATGATTTGATATGTGTATATATTACAAATGTTCACCATAACAGGTCTAGCTAGCATTCATCCCCATACATACACTTAATTTCTCCTGAGGAGGAGTTTGGTATTGGTTACTATAGTCACCGTGCTGTATGTTACATCCCCAGAACTTATGTGTCTTATAATTGGAGGTTTGTACCTTTTGGTCACCCTCACCCATTTCACTCCCTCTTTGTTGTTGTTTAGTCACTCAGTCATATCTGACTCTTTGCAACCACATGTAGTATAGCCCATCAGTCTCCCCTGTCCATGGGATTTCCCAGGCAACAATACCGGAGTGAGTTTCATTTCCTTCTCCAGAGGATCTTCCTGACCCAGGGATAGAACCCGTTTCTCCTGTGTCTTCTGCTTTGCAGGGAGATCCTTTACCACTGAGCTACTGGCAAGTGCCAAACGGTTCTAAGTTTGATGTTTTTTTTTAATTCCACTTAAAAGTGAGATAATGCAATGTTTTATCTTTCTCTGTCTGACTTATTTCACTTAGCAGAATGCCCTCAAACTCAGTGCAGCCTCAGATGGCAAGATTTCCTTTTTTTAGTGACTGAATAATGTTCCACGTTGTCTTTATCCATTTATCCTGCAATGTATATTTATATTGTTTCCATGCCTTGGCTATTGTACATAATGCTTTAGTAAACACTGGGGGTGTAGGTATTTTTTTGAGATAGTAATTCATTTTCCTTTAGGTGACAGAGGAAGAAAAGGAAAATGATGTTTGCCTGCCTTCCTAGTCTTTGCAGAGGATTGTAATCAGCTCTTAGAAGTACCTTAAATTAGAAACCTGACTCTCAGGCCCCATTTCTTAAGACATGCAAATAACCTTTTTACAGGGGGAGATGTGCCTCATGCAAAATAGCTGCAAAAGCCAAAGCACCAGGTGAGTGGCCAAGCTCTTTCCAGGGAGACACCAATGGCCTGAAGTGTAGCAGGCAGAGATTACGAAGATAACACTTGCCAACCTCCTTGGTCTCTGGAGAGTAGTAAACCTCTTGTATTCAGTCACTAAGTCATGTCTGACTCTTTACAACACTATGGACTGCATCATGCCAGGCTTCCCTGTCCTTCACTATCTCCTGGAGTTTGCTCAAACTAAAGTCCATTGAGTCAGCAGTGCCATCCAACCATGTCATCCTTTGTTACCCCCTTCTCCTCTTGCCCAAATCATTCCCAGCATCAGAGTTTCTCCAATGAGTTGGCTTTTTGCATCAGGTAACCAGAGTATTGATGCTTCAGCTTCAGCATCAGTGCTTTCAATGAATATTCAGGGTCCATTTCCTTTAGGATTGACTGGTTTGATCTCCTTGCTATCCAAGAGACCCTCAAGAGTCTTCTCCAGCACAGTATTTTGAAAGCATCAGTTCTTTGGCATTCAGCCTTCTTTATGGTCCAATTCTCACATCCATATATGACTACTAGAAAAAACCATACAGACTTGTTGGCAAAGTCATGTCTCTGCTTTTGAATACACTGTCTAGGTTTGTCATATCTTTTCTTCCAAGGAATGCTCAGTCGTGTCTAACTCTTTGCGACCCCATGGACTAGTCCATAGGATTCTCCAGGCCAGAATACTGGAGTGGGTAGCCATTCCATTCTCCAAGGGAACTTTCCAACCCAAGGATTGAACCCAGGTCTCCTGCATTGCAAGCAGATTCTTTACCAGCTGAGCCACCAGGAAAGCCCTCCAAGGAACAAGCATTTTTTAATTTCGTGGCTGCAGTCACCATCTGCAATGATTTTAGAGCCCAAGAAAATAAAATCTGTCATTATTTCCACTTTTTCCCCATCTATTTGCCATGAAATGATGGGACCAGTTGCCATGATCTTAGTTTTTAGAATGTTGATTTTTAAGCTAGCTCTTCCACTCTCCTCTTTCACTTTTATCAAGAGACTCTTTATTTCCTCTTCACTTTCTGCGATTAGAGTGGTATCGTTTACATATCTGAGGTTGTTGATATTTCTCCTGGCAAACTTGATTCCAATGTGTGAATCTTCTAGCCCGATATTTCACATGATGTACATTGCATAGAGTACAAGTAATAAGCAGATTGATAATATAAAGCCTTGTAGGACTCCTTTCCCAATTTTAAACCAGTGCATTGTTCCATGTCCAGTTCTGTTGCATACAGGTTTATCAGGAGACAGGTAAGTTGTCTGGTATTCCCATTTCTTTAAGAATTTTCCAGTTTTTTGTGATCCACATTCAAAGGCTTCATCATAGTCAATGAAGCAGAAGTAGATTTTTTTTTTTTTTTTAATTTCCTTGCTTTTTCTATGATCCAGCTACTGTTGGCAATTTGGTCTTTGGTTCTTCTGCCTTTTCTAAACCCAACTTATACATCTGGAAGTTCTTGGTGCACAAACTGTTGAGGCCTAGCTTGAAGGATTTGCAGCTTTACCTTGCTAGCAAGTGAAATGAGTGCAATTGTATGGTAGTTTGAACATTCTTTTGCATTGCCTTTCTTTGAGATTGGAATGAAGTCTGATCTTTTTCAATCTTGTGGCCACTTCTGAGTTTTCCAACTTTGCTGGCATATGGAGTATAGCACTTTAACATCACTGTCTTTTAGGATTTTAGAATAGTTCAGCTGGAATTTCATTCCCTTCACCAGCTTTCTTAGGTATAATATTTCCCAGATGGATGTAAGATTAGAAGCCCTACCCTCAGGCTTCAGCTCTTAAGAGATGCAAATTGGCCTCTTTCAAGACGTTTTTTTTAATCTGCTGACTGTTCAACTGAGCCTGAGAGGATAGCCTTGAGTTAAGATCTAGGTTTTCTGTTTTTTTTTTTGCTTGGTTTTTTTTTTTTTTTTCAATTCAGTCAGTTCAGTTGCTCAGTCCTGTCCAACTCTTTGTGACTCCATGGACTGCAGCACACCAGGCTTCCCTTTCTATCACCAACTCCCGGAGCTTGCTCAAACGCATGTCCATTGAGTTGGTGATACCATCCAACCATTTCATTCTCTGTCATCCCTTTCTCCTCCCGCCTTCAATCTTTCCCAGCATTAAGGTCTTTTCCAATGAGTCAGTTCTTTGCATTAGGTGGCCAAAGTCCTGGATCTTCATTCAGCTTCAGCATCAGTCCTTCCAGTGACTATTCAGGACTGATTTGCTTTAGGATGAACTGGTTGGCTCTCTTGCTGTCCAAGGGACTCTCAAGAGTCTTCTCCAACACCATAGTTCACAATCTATTCTTTGGTGCTCAGCTTTCTTTATAGTCCAACTCTCACATCCATACATGACCATTGGAAAAACCGTAGCTTTGACTAGATTAACCTTTGTCAGCAAAGTAATGTCTCTCTTTTTTAATATGCTGTCTAGATGGTCATAGCGTTTCTTCCAAGGAGCAAGCATCTTTTAATTTCATGGCTTCAGTCACCCTCTGCAGTGATTTTGGAGCCCAAGAAAATAAAGTCTGTCACTGTTTCCATTGTTTCCACATCTGTTTGCCATTCAGTGATGGGAACAGATGCCATGATCTTATTTTTCTGCATGTTGAGTTTTAAGCCAACTTTTTCATTCCTCTCTTTCCCATTCATCAAGAGGCTCTTTAAGTTCTTCTTCCCTTTCTGCCAAAAGGGTGGTATCATCTGTATATCTGAGATTATTGATATTTCTCCCAGCAATCTTGATTCCAGCTTGTGCTTCATCCAGCCTGGCATTTCACATGATGTACTCTGCATATAAGTTAAATAAGCAGGGTGACAATATACAACATTGATGTACTTCTTTCCCGATTTAGAACCAGTCTGTTGTTTCATGTGCTATTCTAACTGTTGCTTCTTGGTCTGCATACATATTTCTCAGGAGGCAAGTCAGGTGGTCTGGTATTCCCATCTCTTTCAAAATTTTCCACAGTTTATTGTGATCCACACAGTAAAGGGCTTTGGCATGGTCAATAAAGCAGAAGTAGATGTTTTTCTGTAAGTCTCTTGCTTTTTCAATGATCTGACAGATGTTGGCACCTTGATCTCTGGTTCGTCTCCATTTTCTAAATTCAGCTGGAACATCTGGAAGTTCATGGTTCACATACTGTTGAAGCCTGGCTTGGAGTTTGAGCATTAATCTGCTCGCGTGTGAAATGAGTACATTTGTGCAGTAGTTTGAACATTCTTTGGCATTGCCTTTCTTTGGGATTGAAATGAAAACTGAGCTATATATGTGTGTGTGTTTGTGTGTGTGTGTTTATATATTTACTATAATATTATAAATGGATGCAAGCCCTGTTGGCTTTGAGAGTTAGGTGTCTGGGGTTTGGTCTCTCAGGTGGAAGACTTAAAAGTTGGAGCATTAGAACTTAGGTCCAAGCCCTTCACTGCTTGGGGAGAAGGTATTAGTCATGAGTGCCTTCTTAATTGTTTCTTGTGCCAGGGTGGATTTATGGTAAGATTGTATCTCAGCCGCTCCTCTTCCCTTTTGGTGTGGGTTTTTTCCCTCAGTAGCTGGATATGCAGGATATCACTCAGCCATGGCTTCTAGATTTCTTTCAAAAGGAGTTATTCTGCTTGATTCCTGGTTAGCTCAGCTTGTAAAGAATCTGCCTGCAAGGCAGGAGATGATGGTTTTATTCCTGGGTCAGGAAGTACCCCTGGAGAAGGGGTAGGGTACCCACTCCAATATTCTTGGGCTTCTCTGTGACTCAGACAGTAAAGAATCCACCTGCAATGTGGGAGACCTGGGTTCAAACCCTAGGTTGGAATATCCCTTGGAGGTAGGCATAGCAACCCACTCTAGTATTCTTGTCTGTAGAATTGCCATGGACTAAGGAGCCTGGCAGACTCAGTTCATGGGATCGCAAAGAGTTGAACATGGCTGAATGACTAAGCACATGGACATGGACAGGAGAATTTAGAGGCCTCCCATGCTGCCAACTGAAGCACTTTCTGCATTTCTGATTCTATCCCTGTAAATAGATAATAGAATAAGATCTTGATTATAAGAATAAAAGATTGACTGCTTAAGCAGTCTGAAATACCTATTAGATATTTGTTATAGTTGTTATGCAAATAACACTCCTTTCTGTGATGTTTTGTTTTTAAATGGGAAAAGCATGATGGGGACAAACTTGCCATCTCAAATAGTGAGATGGAGTGACAGAATTCATGATTGTTGAAATGTTTTGTGACATAAAAGATTCAATGTGATATGTTAAAAAGTGTAGGATCATAAGCAATCACCTTTTTAAAGTACTTTTAAAATATTGTTTAAAAATAAAATTGGAGAAGTGACTTAAGTTACAAGACAAAATAGTGTGTGAATAATCAGTTTCACATACAGCTTTTGAAAACAGGCATTAGTATTACTAGTATTATTTATATTTTATATACTAGCCTTTTTAAATGTCCATATGTCTGTTATATTTTCAACTTTTATTTCTGACCTGTAAATAGTCTTAGGAGACATATTATTTATTAAGGATTAATGTCTGCAAGAGGCAGGGGATGCCTCTAAATAAGTGCCCAAATTCAACTATTCTTACTTAAGTGATCTAGTTATGATATATTTGGAAGGATGGAGTTTTATTTTAGAAGCAAGGTGAGATTTTTCATCTTTAGTTCTACTCTTGAAATAGTCTGCCAGATTGATGGAGCCTCATTTAGGGCTCATCAGAAACCGTGAACACTGCAGTATGGTTTGATTATAGTGCTAAATATCAAGCAACACAGACAAAAATACCATTTAGCCAGGTGTGGCTTATGCATGTGGTGAGTGAATAAAAAATATTTTATTCAAAATTTAAGATAATTCATTTTGCACAGAAAGCATATGATAAGGGTCTCAGACAGCAAAAAATATTAAACAATACATCATTGTAAATTATTTTGGTAAAATTTTTTATTAAAGAAACATTAGTAATAAATCACTTAGAAATGAGGGAATATTGAATAATCTGTGGCTCTCACATCTTATCTCAAATGCCTAGAACTGTAATAAGAGTCTTAAATTAGAGAAATGCCTTGTTAAATAAAAATGAACCATTTAATTTAAGTGAGGCATCTGAGAACCTTCACCATACTAATACACCTGTATCTAAGGATTACCAAGAAAAAAATCTGCATTTGATTAGAGAATCTTTAAATTGTAAAGATTCACCTACTATTATTTGGAGGTTAAAATCCATAGGAGTTATTAATTCTGGATTACTACTTCCCATTTTAAAATTTTCATGTTTTCACTCCTTTGCTGTATTTAAAGTAAATACGTGCATATATGATCATTGTAAAGAGCAATATAAAACTTTGGTGCTATTATGATGACTTTTTTTTTTTTTTGCCCTTATCATTATCACTGTTACCAGCTGGTATCTAGTGCTATTTCCCTGATAGATGCTGGAGATCTAGTATCTCCTGAGTAGTGGTGAAGAGAAAAACCCTGGCTGCACAATCTGAATCGGGATTGCTCTGATTTCTCACATAGGAGGCTTTGAAAGCAAGTTTTCTCTTTTTCCCAGCTCAAGGTACCTAATTTCTAGAGTTTCTTTCCACAGAGCTATGTGCCTGATGAATAGCACAAGCAAAACAACAGAGCTTTGCATGTCCGAGTATGTTGTTTAGTTTTTGCTTTTTCTAGATTGATGAAAGATGGTAGAGGAAGCAGCAGGCTGGAGTTTTCTTGACAGTTCAGTCTCTAACACAAACACATAGCAGTCACGTTCTTCCTCTTCATCATGTCATTCATTTTCAGTGGCTCAAACCCCTCTCAAACTCTTCCAAACCCCCCTCCCTAGTTGAAATCAAGTGAGTTCTAATGGACTCTGCCTCTAATTTCATGATGATTTTCCTGATACAGTGCCATCAAAAAGTGTGGTTTCCAAAGCTAAGGCCACTGTGAGTGAGATAGAAACAGTGCATTTTGAGCTAATATTTTCAACTCTACTTATTTAGATTTCTCCTGTGTTTTTGGCTACTCTTGAATGAAAGGAAAATATGAAATATATCTTTTCAAAGCATTCCTTCCTTTATTTTGTCTCTCTTTCACCCCCTAAGATCTGACTGTATCCTCAAGATCTGGCTAACATAGACATTTTCAAATTTTCTAACTATCTTTATTCTTTCTGTCTTCCTGTGTGTGTGTGTGTTAGTCACTCAGTCATGTCTGACTCTATGTGACCCCATGGAGTGTAGCCCACCCAGGCTCCTCTGTCCATGAAATTCTCCAGGCAAGAATACTGGAGTGGGTTGCCATTCCCTTCTCCAGGGGAATCTTCCTGACCTAGGGATTGAACTGAGTCTCTTGCATTGCAGGCAGACTCTTGACAGTCTGAGCCACCAGGGAAGCCCAGATAGCACATATCTGTCTTCCTAAATTCCACATTCTCCCATTGATTGTTACTTCCCATTTGATGCATACACTATTTCTACATGTTGGTTGAATGAATAAACAAATCAATGAGTAAATGAATGGCTGTGATAGCATCTGTGGAGCCTAAGATTTTAAGTACTGTTGCGCAGCTTATACGTGTATGATGACTCATCCAGGATAACTTTTCATATAAAGAATGATTTCAATTTCAATTTTAACTATAATCAAAGGTAATTATTTTAATTGATATAGTTATACCTTTGAATGCATTTTGACACTAATAATCATCTGTATTTTATGGTTTCATAAGCTTTCTTTACTGATTTTACATATCTACTAATAAGATAATCATCTATAAGTTATATATCACATATATTGTATAATTGTTTTGTACAATTATTGTCTATAACATATATTTTGGAATTGGAATCTTGTATAAAATTCTCATTAATTTTGTGATTGTTTGGCCATATAAAAGTTGCTGATAAAACCTTTTTACGTGAGTTAATCCCAGCCAACTGTACAAAGGGCTACTGAATTAGTATAGTATAAGTATTGATTGATGAGTTTCAAGCATCTAATAGCTAATCCATTTTAAGATGAATTTATAGTCTTTGAAAATCCCAATTTCTGATGTTCAGGGTTTAAAGAGCTGAAATGTAATTTGAAAATGAAACAAAGTAAAAGACATACTGGAAATTTTTTTTTTTTAGGTTTAGTGTTAGGAAAGAAATAATGACTGGCTCTCATTTTTTATGTTATCTACAAAATTATGTGTCTGCATAAATTATAAGTAGAAAACTCTTAAATTTTGTTTTGATTTTACTTAACTTTTATCTAAAGAGTTAAAGAGTTATAGAGGGTTGTTCATGTTTTAAGATTTTATAGAGATGGACTGTGCATTCACAGACTTTGCACTTCAAGTCTCCATTATATGTTCAATCTAGATTGTATCATGCCCCCGTCCCTGCTTTTCCAAAACACTCTTATATGATAACAGAGAGAAACAGTGACTATATGAGCTCTGGGAAATAATCTGTTAAGTTGATAACTACCCTGTGCCCCTATATATTGCCTCAATGCTAATGAAATGAATTGGGTAAAAGGATACTCTCCTCAAGGCACTTTTTCTCATTTCAAAAGACAGTTTCTGTCCTGTGTTTACATTTGTAGATTTATAGTACTTTTAGGATCTTAAATACATCTCTACTTTTTACTAATCATAAAAAAGACATTTATTAAAATTTATTTTTTAAAGATTCTTATATTGACTTTACTTACAGCGTTATATATTAAAAAACTGGAAATAGGAAAGTGGAAATAGTAATTTTAAATACACAGAATATATTATCTTTTATATTGTAATTGAGGTTTAGTTTGAATGAAATTGATCTTTTACAGAAATACAGTTCTAGAAAAATACAGGAAAGGTATCTTAATATTATATATTACTCAGATTTCTGATACTCAAACAGTCAAGGTAATCTAGTTTAAAACTGCCACTTTTTCAAATTATTGACTCAAGAATACATACTGAATTTACTTATTATAGATGCAACATCTTAGAGTAGAATGAAGAGCTGAGATTTCTGGTGGTTTTATGGGAATTTCTTGAAATTTCTGGGGATTACTGAATTGAAGATCTAGTAAAGATATCTTCTTAATCAAGTTATTTGTCTATTCTTGAGGTTAATTATCTTCTGGGTTTTACTAGCCAAATAAGGCTGATGCTCAAATAAACATATTTTTTTCTGACAATCATATATGCTAAACAATGATTTGCTTAGAATATAGTTGAGGATGAGTGCACGATGCTATCAGTGCTATGTGGTGATATTTCCAGGGGAAAGACAAATAAACCTCTCTTTCAGTGGACACATGTTTAATTTTACACAGCATTCAATCATTTGTACTATTCCAGGTACATGGAAATTGTGTAGAAAAATGGAATGTGTATATTTAGTGTAATAGAACTAAATTTAAAATATACTATTTTTATTTTATAGTAATTTGATGAAGTATTTTCATTTGAAATTTTATGCTTTAAACATTTTTATAACATTTTTCTTATATTTTATCTAGATTTTGTCAGCCTTATAGTCATCTATGTATCAGTTTCTTGTACTACAAATTAATAAACACTTCTTATTTATCAGATCACTTGGAAAGAAAAGAATAAAAATTTATATTCCATGATATGTATTATCTATGTATGTTGGGCATGACTGATGAATCATACATATGCTGATACATACATTTTAATTGTCAATTTCATTGTATTTTTACCGTATTTTGAAAATGCTGACTTTTTTCATTCTTTCTCTACCTTAACCTTTTATTTATTTATCACTTTAGAATCAAACCTGGATTACTTTATTGCATATTAATGCTGTGCGGGCAAACCAACATATTTGCAGATGACTTGAACAGATTCTTTATCACTCCCTTAGGGAAACTGTATTGCTGATCTCATTGAAATTAACTTTTAAATACAGAAAAAGATTCTAAAGAAAGTCATTTTGACCATTTAAGTGGTAAACTTTACCACTTCTGTTTATGTGAATCTAAGTAAATATGTTCCTCATCATAAAGAAGCAAAATTAATAGTATTGCAATTCATTTTCAGTTCAAAAAAAGTGTAAGCATCTATTATGTTCCAGGAACTGTATTGGATACTAATGATACAGAATGAGTTAAAGTTGACATGATCTCCAGACTCAAATAGCAGGCTAAGCAAAGCACAGAGAAAAGTCCTGTGTGAACAAAGGCTGCTTAATCTATTATCTGGATAAGAAATGTGAAGCTTTTGGGGAAAGAAAGGGGAAAGTGCCATCTTTTTCACCAGGCATCTTCCTGTTATCTGGGACTGAGCAGCAGAAAATTTTGTCTTAGTAAATGTACTAGGTAAAAACATCCTATTTTCTATTTCAATAAGCTAGTACATAGAAAGGAAGAATGTAAAATTTTCCTAAAGTAGATTCAGTATTAGCTTAAGTTTACAGCCTAAACCTGGAACAGACATGCTTATCTGAGGAGAATAAGAATTGTGTGTTGTAAGAATCACAATAATCAAAGGTGCAGAGTACTGAGACCATTCCTAAGTCCCACTTGCAGACATGATTCTCCTTTTCTGATGTATGTAATACAAAAATGGAGACTAAACTTCTTAGATTTTCAAGGACAGTTCTCTCCTGTCTTTTGAATACTGTATAATATACCTGAAGCTTCCTATTAATTTGCTTTTCAAAGTATACCTCTTACATTATGTTTCACATGCTGAAAGTAGCACCACAGACACACACACACACACACACACACACACACACACACTCACTTCATTTATATTTGATCAAGGAAACATAATCATAACAATTTCATGTTAGTTATAAACTATTCTGTTAAAAGACTTGGCCAGTTTGTTCAAAACGGCAAATCATGTTATTTTAAGATAGATTCTTTAAAAATATTTTCTTAAAGGTATGTTTTCCTTATTCATCATACAAGCTTTATGATTATGTTGTGGTAATAAGAAATGTATTTTCTCTAAATATGTGGCAGCTCGTTCTTCATTCACAGTGCTGTTAGAAATGCTAGGCCACAAATATTATATACTGCATTTATTAATACGATAAAATTGCCAGTGGATGACCCTGCAGCTGGAGAAATTAATAAGAAAGACATAAAAAATTTTAAAATAATTGATAAGATTGTTTTTTGAAACAGCTACCATTTTAAGTTCTAACCACTTAATCAACAGATTCAAGGATAAGGACTTGCCAGATGATCAATTCTTTTACTGTAAAAACAGTGAAAGATTATTACAGATTTGTAGGCTTTCCCTGGTAGCTCAGCTGGTAAAGAACCCACCTGCAATGCAGGAGACCCCAGTTTGATACCTGGAGCAGGAAGATTCACTGGAAAAGGGATAGGCTACCCACTTCAGTATGCTTGGGCTTCCCTGATGACTCAGCTGGTAAAGAACCTTTCTGCAGTGTGGGAGACCTGGGTTCCATCTCTGGGTTCGTAAGATCCCCTGGAGGAGGCCATGAAAACCCAATCCAGTATTCTGGCTGGGAGAATTCCATGGACTCTATAGTCCATGGGGTCACAAAGATTGTTACTTAATCATCAAATCACTTAATCAACAAATTCAAGAATAAGAACTTGCAAAATGATCTGTCTTTTACTGCAAAATAGTGGATTTATAAATTTGCTGAACTGACAATTTAAAGGTAATTTTATTTAAGGAGAACAAAACTTTGCTAACTGATATAAATTATTTCATCAAAGGTAAATAGTATCTATAGCATTTCATTTACAGCAGACAATAAATAAATTACAAAGGAAGGAAATATGAGAAAAAATATGTAGCATCTGTTGCCTGAAAGGGCATATTATTTAAAATAATCCTTATAGTTTGGAAGTAATGAAGGAGTCAGTCAGTTCAGTTGCTCAATCATGTACAACTCTTTGCGACCCCATGGACTGCAGCACACCAGGCTTCCATGTCCATCACCAACTCTCAGAGCTTACTCAAACTCATGTCCATCAAGTTGGTGATGCCATCCAACCATCTTATCCTCTGTGATCCTCTTCTCCCGCCTTCAATCCTTCCCAGCATCAGGGTCTTTTCCAGTAAGTCAGTTCTTTGCATCAAGTGGCCAAGTATTGGAGCTTCAGCTTCAGCATCAGTCCTTCCAGTGAATATTCAGGACTGATTTGCTTTAGGATGAACTGGTTGGATCATCTTGCTGTCCAAGGGGTTCTCAAGAGTCTTCTCCAACACCACGGTTCAAAAGCATCAATTCTTCAGCCCTCAGCTTTCTTTAAATCCAACTCTCACATCCATACATGACTACTGGAAAAATCATAGCTTTAACTAGATGGACCTTTGTCAGCAAAGTAATGTCTCTGCTTTTTAATATGCTGTCCAGGTTGGTCATAGCTTTCCTTCCAAGCAGCAAGCATCCTTTAATTTCATGGCTTCAGTCACCATCTGCAATGATTTTGGACCCCCAAAAGATAAAGTATGTTACTCTTTCCATTTCTTCCCCATCTATTTTCCATGAATTGATGAGACTGGATGCCATGATCTTGGTTTTCTGTATTTTGAGTTTTAAGCCAACTTTTTCACTCCTCTCTTTTACTTTCATCAAGAGGCTCTTTAGTTCTTCTTCCTTTTCTGCCATAAGGGTGGTGTCTTCTGCATATCTGAGATTATTGATATTTCTCCCAGCAATCTTGATTCCAGCTTGTGCTTTTATTTCACATGATATACTCTGCATATAAGTTAAATAAGCAGGGTGACAATCTATAGCCTTGACATACTCCTTTCCCTATTTGGAACCAATCTCTTGTTCCGTATGCAATTCTGTTGCTTCTTGGTCTGCATACAGATTTCTCAGGAGGCAGGTCAGGTGGTCTGATATTTCCATCTCTTTGAGAATTTTCCACAGTTTATTGTGATCCTCACAGTCAAGGGCTTTGGCATAGTCATTAAAGCAGAAGTACATGTTTTTCTGGAACTCTTGCATTTTCAATGATCCAACAGATTTTGGCAATTTGATGACTGGTTCCTCTGTGTTTTCTAAATCCAGCTTGTATGCCTGAAAGTTCAGGGTTAACATACTGTTGAAGCCTGGCTTGAAGAATTTTGAGCATTACTTTGCTAGCGTGAAATAAGTGCTGCTGCTGCTGCTGCTAAGTCGCTTCAGTCATGTCCGACTCTGTGTGACCCCATAGACGGCAGCCCACCAGGCTTCCCTGTCCCTGGGATTCTCCAGGTAAGAACACTGGAGTGGGTTGCCATTTCCTTCTCCAATGCATGCAAGTGAAAAGTGAATGTGAAGTCAGAGTCA
This sequence comes from Neotragus moschatus, assembly GCA_006410615.1. Classification (NCBI taxonomy): domain Eukaryota; kingdom Metazoa; phylum Chordata; class Mammalia; order Artiodactyla; family Bovidae; genus Neotragus; species Neotragus moschatus. Next base: position 4,822,845 of record SJYA01001316.1, on the reverse strand, counting down.
TGTCCAACTCTCAGCGACCCCATGAACTGCAGCCTACCAGGCTCCTCCATCCATGAGATTTTCCAGGCAAGAGTACTGGAGTGGGGTGCCATTGCTAGATAAGTGAAATTGTGTGGTAGTTTAAACATTCTTTGGCATTGCCTTTCTTTGGGATTGGAATGAAAACTGACCTTTTCCAGTCCTGTGGCCACTGCTGAGTTTTCCAAATTTGCTGGCATATTGAGTGCAGCACTTTCACAGCATCATCTTTAGTATTTGAAATAGCTTATCTGGAATTCCATCACCTCTATTAGCTTTGTTCGTAGTGATCCTTCATATTCACATTCCAGGATGCCTGACTCTAGGTGAGTGATCACACCATTGTGGTTATCTAGGTCATGAAAATCTTTTTGTTTAGTTTTTCTGTGTATTCTTGCCACCTCTGCTTACTATTTTCTGCTTCTGTTAGGTTCTAACCATTTCTGATAATGAAGAAAAACAGATAATTAAATATGAGTGTGTGTTCCTTCCTGGGCTTTGAACTACTTCCATTAGAAATAAAGTTTCAAAGTGAATAAAATGAAGTTACAGTAAATTCTGAATGTAGACCTCTTTCTGTATTTGATCCCCATATTACTCATCCCTAAATGCCATAAAGTAGTACCTAGCAGAAGTGAAGGCTGAGTGATTGGAAATCTATATATGGTTGAATGGATAAGTAAAGTTAACTATCTCCTTTTCCTTGTTCCCTTCCTCAGAACTCTTTATTCTGTATTTATTGGAATGTAATTTTTCAATCACAGAGTGCTGTGGCATGATAGAAAGGAATCTGAATTGACAAACATGCTGAGCACATGTGCTCCCTCTGAAACTTCTTAGCTATTGTCCATTAGACAAATCACTCTACTTCCCTAAACCTATTTCTTTATCTGCAAAATGAAAGAGTTGGAATAAAATGGCCCCCAAATTTATGGTTCTTGGATTATGTAGCAGTATACTGGCCCATGTGGAACTTTTCTTTCTCTTAATATTCAAAGTTTAACAAATTTCAGCTTTACGCTTTTCTTGGATTTAGGAAGATAATTCATTATTACTATTGAAAGATTCCCTACTGTGCAACAGCTGGCACAGGTGAAAAAAATTAAGTAAGAGCACAGTAGCACTGTAAGACTTCATCACCTCCTCTGCTTAATTATAGAAATCATAACTTGAAAATTAGATTTACGAAGAGAAGTTGAAATGTAGATAATATTTTTCAGGATATACAGGGTTGATGATATGTTATTTTGGAGTCTTAAATTTTCAAGTTCTGCACATATGAAGAAGGATAGTATCATAAGTCTAAAAGGGAAATGGATCCTCTGGTCTCTAGGCCAATGAGTTTGATGTTAAGCCAATTAAAGTTCTAAATTTGATTAATTACCAAACTGTACACTGGGAAAATAAATTACTAGAGCTAACATGAGCTTTTTTTAAAAAAACAACTAATCCAAGCTCTAAGGACTGTGTAAAAATAATGGACTTTATACACACATATATTATATTCTTTTACATATGTAAAGAATATGGACTAAAGTACATTTGTAACTGGTTGATCAGATCTATCAGTATAATTAATATATCAATATAAATCTAAAGGGAGGGATTCCTTTACTAAGTATGAACTTTTTAAAATGTGGTTTTCAAAAATTAAATAGTTTCTGTCTGGATATGATATCTTCAGATTTCTAGATAATGACTTACTCCTCAAATTTATATAAAATATTTAGTATTATTTGCACTGAAGGACACCTTAAACTAAGAATAAATTTTGTAAAGCCCAGAGTTTTACATTTGACTTTTAACATTAGAAAACAAACTAAATAGGAAGGCTGAAAAACTTAACTCATTAGTACTTCATATGAAGATTACCAAATCTAGATTACCAAAAAAATCTTGGGTTTCATTAATAGAAATATAGATTTTAGACAAAATCAGATAAGATTCTTGTTCTACACTATTGGTCAGACTTTTCATGTCAAACATTTATTATAGAGAGTATGTTTCATAGAACAATTGTTTAACTGAAATTAATCCAGGAAAGTAATTATATTGTTGAAAGTTCTCAAAGTCGTATGTAGTGGTCCATGGTTATTTTTACTACACAACATTACTCAGTTTTCTATTGGTAACCATAATTCTGTTTTCCTCCTGGGAATCAAGACTCCTTCCATTCTCATTCCTTACTTTTTAGAGTGAAGTTAACTCTATAGTCTGCTTTGAGGGCAGATCAGGAAAAATATCTGAAATAGTGTTATGCTCAGTACAAATGCACTTTGCGGACATACTTGTTGTTTATGGTCTGTCTAATCTGACTGATGATTAGTAATTTTCATTCTTATTAGCTTATGTCCAGCAAATATACATATAGATTCCCCCGTATTTAAGTTAATCTGTTTGCTCAGCTCACACCAATTTCATGATTATGAGAATTTTGTTGTCTGAAAACCATGAGAGTTTTACTTCTTTTCCAATCTGGATCCCTTTTATTTATTTTTCTTCTCTGATTGCCATAGCCAGGACTTTGAGAACTATATTGCATAATAGTGGTCAGTATGGGCACTCTTATCTTATTTCTGATCTTAGAGGGAATACTTTCAGTTTTTCATCCTTGAGAATAATGTTTGCTGTGTGTTTATCATATATGGCCTTTGTTATGTTGATGTAGGTTCCTTCTGTGCTCATTTTTTGAAGAATTTTTTTTATCATAAATGAGTGCTGAATTTTGTTGAAGGCTTTTTCTGCATCTATTTAGATTATCATATGATTTATGATTTTTATCGTTTAATTTGTTAATATAGTGTATCACATTGATTGATTTGCATGTTTTACATCCCTGGGATAAACACAACTTGATCACAGTGCATGAGCTTTTTAATGTGTTGCTGAATTCTGTTTGCTGAAATTTTGTTGAGGATTTTTGCATATGTTCATCAGTGATATTGGCTTGTAGTTTTCTTTTTTGTGTGTTGTCTTTGTCTGGCTTTGGTATCAGGGCAAAGGTGACCTCGTAGAATGAATCTGGAAGAGTTCTTTCCTCTGATGTTTTTGGAAAGAGTTTTAGAAGGATAGGCATTAGCTCCTCTCTAAATGTTTGATAGAATTCACCTGTGAATCCATCAGCCCTGGGCTTTTGTTTTGGGAAGATTTTTTTATCATGGTTTTATTCCAGTACTTGTAAATTTTTTCAGTTTTTATTCTAGCGCTTGTAATTGGCTAGTTCAAAATCTCTATTTTTTTCCTCGTTCAGTCTTGGAAGGCCAAATTTTCTAAGAATCTGTCCATTTCTTCCAGGTTGTCCATTTTATTGGGATATAGTTTCTTGTAATGGTCTCTTATGACCCTTTTGTATTTCTGTGTTGTTTGTTGTAACTTTTCCTGAGGTTATTTTCTCTTTTCCATTAGACTGAAGTTGTGAAATACTAAATGTGGAACTATTTTTTGTTTATTTATTATTTACTTTTGGCTGCACTAGGTCTTCATTGCTGCACAGGGGCTTTCTTTAATATTGCAGCAAGTGGAGGTACTCTCCAGTTGCGATGTGCAGGCTTCTCACGATAGTGGCTTGTGTTGCTGTGGAGCACAGGCTTTACGGTGCACAGGCTTCAGTAGTTATGGCACATGGGTATAGTTGCCCAGTAGCATGTGAGATCTTAGTTCCCAGGCCAGAGGTCAAGCGTGTGTCCTCTGCATCAGCAGGTGAATTCTTAACCACGGACCATGAGAGAACTATTTTAACATCAAAGTGGGAAAATCTGTGAAACCAATATGGTATATAGGTGAGGCAAGTTTTGAAGATGAAAAACAAGGTTCTAATGACATAATTTCAGTCCTTGTGTCATATTATATCTAAACTAGAAACTACTTCAGTATCTGGCTCAAAAATTAGTCAAGTTTTGTTTCATCTAGAGTCAAAAGAATCCTGATTCATCATGTAGGAAAGGAACACAAACTGAAACCTGAAGATGTTTGCCTTAAAAGAGAGAAAGGGGGAAAAAAAAGTTATTTATATATGTTTGATCTGTTGTTAGATATCTCTTCATTACTTAGAGAGTATCAGAGGGTACAGAGATACAAGTTCTGGATAGACAGGTTTGGCATCAATAAAAGAAGGACATCTTCATAATATGAGTTATCCAAAATGAAATAAGCTGTTGTCTGTAACAATAAGGACTAAAATGGAGGGTGGATTATAACAGACTTTATATTTAGCTAAAGGACCCACTAGCTCTTACCATAATCTTTAAAATGTATTGAATAGTTGACTCTGCTGGACATTGTATCAGGCATGTTAATAAATTGCCTGCAAAGTCTGTACTGTAATTAAATGAAGAACCTAGGGGACAAGGAAGTTGAATGCCTTCCACAAGGAAAGAAACCTAGAAAGTAGCAATAATGGGAAGGAAACCCTAGGGGACAAGGAAGTTGAATGCCTTCCACAAGGAAAGAAACCTAGAAAGTAGCAATAATGGGAAGGAAACCCAATGTATCTGACTGACTTTAAAACTGTTGCCTCTCCACTAACCTTCTAACAGTGCCTGGATTTTTATAGATTCAAAGCAATTATAAAATCCTGAATTTTGCCAATATTTTAGCAATGATTTACTTAAAAAGAAAAATGTACTAATGCAGTTTGAAAATGAATTATCTTTGACTGATGGACAATAGATTTTATGGATGTTCTAAAAATACACTAAAAGCACTTTAGTATGTAAATTCCGTGATGAATAAAAGCTGCCATACCTATGTAAATGTAATGGGACTGTGAGGCTTAGATAAATGTATAAATGCTACAAGAAACAACTTAGAAAGAAAACACACTTAGTTATAAAAATGTAAAAGCAAATGTGTAATAATTTCTGAAAGAGTCTAACAGAGCTCAGGCAATAGGTATTGAAGGACTAAATAGCCACATATTCTACCAAGGATTGCACGCAGCACTAATTTTTTAAGAATTAAGATAGTGAAGTTACAGAGGAAAAACTTTCTGCTCTAAATTAGGCCCTGATAGAAAGTGTACAAAGAAATTTTGGTTGATAATTACATTTCTAATTTATTTCCTGTCACTACGTCTCTAATAAATACACACACACACACGCATGCACACATATGTAATTATAGTTAAAGTGAAAGTTGCTCATTCGTGTCCGACTCTTCGCGACCCCATGGACTATAGTCTACGGAAATCTCCAGGCCAAAACACTGGATTGGGTAGCCTTTCCTTTCTCTATGGGATCTTCCCAACCCAGGGATCGAACCCAGGTCTCTTGCATTGCAGGCGGATTCTTTACCAGCTGAGCCACAACGGAAGCCCGTATAATTACAGAGTAATTCAGAAATTTTTACTAGTGCAGGTAGTCTGTTTTTTGTGTTTTTTTCTTTCCTTTCATTAGTGCAGGTAATTTGGTAGCAAGATTATATAAATCTTATTCTAAGACCTCTATTGTTTGAAGTCGTTGTATCTTATAATGTGAGAAATATTATATACTATAGATTATAGGACTGGTATAGAAAGTCAAGAAAGCACTTTGCCTGATATAACTGCTTAACTTGATTCATTTTCAACATAATAATGTCTCAGTTCTTTAAAAACAGAGGCTTAAAAGCAGATTCATTACATAGGTTATTAGATCAAATGTTGTAGCCAAACAGACCCAACTTTTAATTATGGTACTGCTATCTGCTGGGTGAATTGCTTAACCTTTGCAAGTCTCCGTTTTTTCATCTGATGATGGGGATGCTGTTTACCTACTTCAGAGATTATTTCTGGAACTATATAATGATATTTTAAACTTCCCTACCTGCTTAAAAATGTGCTGGATGAACAGTACCTGCCTTCGCTGCTATTTCATTCCAAAGCCCCTGTTTCTCTAACTTCCCTTCAGTAATCTCAAAATTAATGAAAAACAGCTATCTCCTTAACACAAGTCAGATTCTGAGACTGTTTTGTTGTACAAGCTATTTTCAATCATAGGGAGACTATATTTCTGGGGAAAAGGCAGAGGTGGCTTTGTAAAGAGTTTTAGAATAAATGGGAGTTAAAATCAAATTCTATTTCTCCTTTTGATCATCCCACTTTATTTCAGAATCTTCAATGATCCTTTCAGAGGAGTCATATTATCTGGGTGTCACAGCTTTTCCTAGCTGTATTACAGAGGAGTAATTTTATATACAGTGTTTTTCACTACCAAATTTGAACTGGGAATATTCAGTCTTCCTTAATTTGGAAAAGTCACTCAGGTGCATAACTCCTCAGGAAACATATTACCTTCTAGGTTGAGGGAGCCTTGAAGCTGTCATTGGAAAACAAGGAAAGAAAAGACAATTAAATCAAACTTCATTAGCTCAGACCCTAAATATTTTCTAATCAGATAGAAGTTTCCTTTAAATGGGAAAGTTGGAGAAAGTCCATAAAGAATTAAATGAATATTCTCCTAAGATCACACAGATAAAGTGAAATGGTCATGAGCGGGACCTGAGAATGTTTAGAATGCCAGAATTTTAGCTAAGCAAGTATATGTACTTTTCTAGCTTGGTAAGTAAGAGCTCTCTTTACAAACATAGAGATACAATTTCTCTTCATTTTGATATCTACTGCACTTTAAATTGTTGTTGATTAGAAGAATAAAATTTATATGTCATGTATATCAAAGCCAAAAATAATTCAAGTCCATACACTTATTTTATATGCTTTTAGTATTATCCATTGATTATATATGTTGAGTTTACAGGGGATGAATCAGTGCTCTAGTGACAAAAGAATTCAGATCAAGAGTAAATCAAAAAGATGAATATTAATCCTCCTTTCCCCATATAATGAAAAATGAAGATACAAACATTAATTTCTGTATGTTTGAAATTATGAGAAAAATAAAGGAATAAAGTTACACATCCTTTTTTTAAAAAACACATTTGAGATCTAGTTATGTGAGAGACTTGAAACGGAAAACACTCTTTTTCTTTCAGTGTTTTCTAGCAGCAAACCATGGAATACAATTTCTTTTTGCTCTAATGACAATAGAGGATATTGCATGTTACCACCAAACATACACTGTATATGCTAGTGTCTTCAAAGTATGTTTACTTAGCTTAAAACCCTGATCTCTTAAATGTAGTATTAAACTTCTGTGAAATTCCACTGCTCTGCAGTGGGGATGGGAGATAATTCTTTTATTTAGATGATTGCAGAGAGGGAGATAAAAAGGAGAGAGCTTTCAGATAAAAAAATTCTGGATGCTTCAGCAAAATTGCCAGTCCTCTGAGATTCAGCTTTGACTATTATTACTAATATAATGCTTTCAGTGTACAGCAAATTAGATCTTGAACACAGTATAGGCCAAATACTATCCTTTCAAACTTATGTGTAACCTTAATTGGTTTCAGTGGAAGATGTGGATGGTTAGTTGTAAATGACTTTCCCATTATTTTTTTTTTTTACCCTGAATCTGATACTATGAAGGCAAAGGGAAGAAATGCATGTAAAATTTTTATTAGTAATAATCTCTTTAATTTGTTTAGCACCTTACCAGTTGCAAAGATTTATACCAAATATCATTTCATTATTTCTGTATAATGAAAGAAATACAATTTTATATGTAGAAATGTTTAGAGTCTTTACAATCAAAATTTAATATCAGAGTTTCAGAGAAAAATCACTGCTTAGATTTATATTGAAAACAGTAGCATGTAGGGAAAACTAAAATTGTGAATTCAATTGTGTCAAATTGTCTAACAGGCTAATACTAATTACAGGGGTAATTTATTCTCTATAGTCTACAGACACTATTATAATTGTAATTTACTTTTAACTCACTTCTTTTCACACTTATAAATCTTCTTTTTTGCAGGTCTCATTTGTAGGTTTATTTAGTTTAGTTTTATTTTCATTTTCTTATTCGTTCTCTTGGAAAGTATTCACCATGATACAGGCTTTCAACACAGGGTAGTCTGAGGAGGTATCCTGAGTTGCTGTCATGAATGGTTGACTTTCTGAGAATTAATATCAGTATTGAGCTTTTCCTACCATGCAAACTAGACTAACCCTCATGCTTTCTTGCTACTAAGCAAGACTTCACAGTCCCTAAGGTTCTGTAAGAATAGATTTATTAATTTAATAGTGTCCACTACACATTTGTTATTTTACTTATTTTTTTACAAAGGGCAGATTACTGTGATCATCAAATCAATAAAACAAAGGGGATGAACAGAGTTGGATGCTGTTATACAAAATGTAAGCTGTCAATAGATTATTTGAAAAAGGGATTTCACTCATTCTTCTATTCATTGAACTCATACTATTGTATCTAAGATAGTGCTTGGTGCTGAGAGTATATAAGTACAAAAACAACAACAAAACAGAATAACCCCTACCTTTGTGGAGGAGAGTGGAAGAGAGAATGATAATACAAAACAATGAATAGGTAAATGTTATAGCTTGTTGGAAGATGGTAAATACTATGGAGAAAGAAAAACAAGGTCAGACAGATCAGAAATGTATGGGAATGGGGGTTATAGTTATTCCTAGTGAGGGAGATGTATTTAAAATTTGAAGAAAATGAGAGAATCAGACAAGAAGCTATCTGGAAAAGGAGTGTTTCAGATAAGGGACCTAAATTTGAGAATATGCCTGATGATTTTCAGGAAGAGTAAACCAGGAAGAATGTAGAAAGAATTGAAGTCAGAAAAAGGACAGAAATAGGGGATTATTGGTCATTGGCAACTTTAACTCTGCTTTATTTGAGAAACTCTAAGAAACTCTAAGTTTTGAACAGAGGAGTCATATAAAATTATCCATTTTAACAGAATTACTCTGGTTGCCCATGTTGAGACTAGCAACCAAATGCAGGGGCAATTGCTTAACATTTTAAAAGAATAAAAGGAAGACTGAAATAGAAGCATGCACAGGGATATGCTTTAGATTCTTAGCTTTATAAAAATTATCAAATACATTAATTAATCTATGATATTCCTAGATTTTATATTTTTTTATACCTCTCCTTTGCACTTTTCTCTTTGTCAAACTTGATCTCAGCAAAAGATCCTATGACCATACATTAAGATAAGAATTTCTATTTGCCCCTTCAGTGAATTACATACCTTTTAAACAGGAAACTCTGGTACTTTGGCCACCTCATGCAAAGAGTTGACTCATTGGAAAAGACTCTGATGCTGGGAGTGATTGGGGGCAGGAGGAGAAGGAGATGACAGAGGATGAGATGGCTGGATGGTATCATTGACTCGATGGACGTGAGTCTGGGTGAACTCGGGGAATTGGTAATGGACAGGGAGGCCTGGCGTGCTGCGATTCATGGGGTCGCAAAGAGTCAGACACGACTGAGAGACTGAACTGAACTAAACAGGAGTAACCTCTGGGAGCAAATTTCAAATTATTTAATTTCCAGCCTTGAAAAGTTGTTGTTCCATCTTAAGTTGTGTCTGACTTTTGCCATCCTATGGACTGTAGCATTCCAGGCTTCTTTGTCCTCCACTATCTCCTAGAGTTTGCTCAGATTCATGTTCATTAAGTCAGTAATGCTGTCTAACCATCTCATCCTCTGCCACCCCTTTCTCTTTTAGCTTTCAATTTTTCCCAGCATCGGATTCTTTTCCAGTGTGTCAGCTCTTCACATCAGGTGGGCAAAGTATTGGAGTGTAAACATTCCAGGTGGTGGTGAAAGAGCTGCTGCAGGGGAAGGTGCCTTTGTCTATGGCAGCTTATCCAAGAATTCTCCTCTGCTACCTCTGTTCAGTGCTCACCACAGTATATCTCAATCTAATTTATTTTCTTATCTCTATGAACAGCCCCATATTCTCTTAATCACATAGGTTCTTCAACTTGGAGTTGTCACTTATTTTTCATCTTCTTCACCTTTAAAATTATTTCATATAGGACCCGTGTCCTACAGATGTGAATCTATAGTGTCTCTAACATCCTTTCCAACTTCCAGGCTGTATTTGTATCCCGTATGGTCCCTCCTTGCAGACTGTTTAATTTAGTATGAACTGGACTCCATCTCTTCAGTGTCTACCATTATGTTCAGATAAAGCTTACACGATATCTGTGATCATCCAACCTCATGTTAAATTAATAATCAATATAATAATTACAATAGAAGTTTTGTTTATAATATTGTTAGATACAACTCATTGTATTTGACATTTATGATCTTCTGTGACTGACCCTAACACACTCCTTTAAGCCACATGATTTATTATTTTCTCACATATCCATATGAGCTGTCTAGATCAGCCTATTGGCTGTTCCCCTTTGCACTCTAGTGTCTTTTTCTGTATGCTCCCTCTGAAATAAATTTGCTTTCTCCTACATGTACAAAATCTCTCCTATACTTAAGAATCATCTCTTCAATTTTTTTGAATGTGTATCATTGTCTCACCAATAGATGACAGAAACTATGGCTTCATCAATTTTTGAATTTAAAATTATTCCTTGGTGTGAGTAAATATATATTCAACAAAATTGAAAATAATGTTAATGTTATAATGTTCAGTTCAGTTCAGTTCAGTTCAGTCAGTCAGTCGTGTCTGACTCTTTGTGACCCCATGATTCCCAGCACGCCAGGCCTTCCTGTCCGTCACCAACTCCCAGAGTTCACTCAGACCCACCTCCATTGAGTCAGTGATGCCATCCAGCTGTCTAATCCTCTGTCATCTCCTTCTCCTCCAGCCCCCAACCCCTCCCAGCATCAGAATCTTTTCCAATGAGTCAACTCTTCACGTGAGGTGGCCAGAGTACTGGAGTTTCAGCTTTAGCATCATTCCTTCCAGAGAAATCCCAGGGCTGATATCCTTTAGAATGGACTGGTTGGATCTCCTTGCAGTCCAAGGACTCTCAAGAGTCTTCTCCAACACCACAGTTCAAAAGCATCAATTCTTCAGCGCTCAGCTTTCTTCACATTCCAACTCTCACATCTATACATGACCACTGGAAAAACCATAGCCTAGACTAGACAGACCTTTGTGGGCAAAGTAATGTCTCTGCTTTTGAATATGCTATCTAGGTTGATCATAACTGTCCTTCCAAGGAGTAAGCGTCTTTTAATTTCATGGCTGCAGTCACCATCTGCAGTGATTTTGGAGCCCAAAAAGATAAAGTCTGACGCTGTTTCCACTGTTTCCCCATCTATTTCCCATGAAGTGATGGGACTGGATGTCATGATCTTTGTTTTCTGAGTGTTGAGCTTTCAGCCAACTTTTTCACTCTCCTCTTTCACTTTCATCAAGAGGCTTTTGAGTTCCTCTTCACTTTCTGCCATAAGGGTGGTGTCATCTGCATATCTGAGGTTATTGATATTTCTCCCGGCAATCTTGATTCCAGCTTGTGCTTCTTCCAGCCCAGCGTTTCTCATGATATACTCTGCATAGACGTTAAATAAGCAGGGTGACAATATACAGCCTTGAGTGTACTCCTTTTCCTATTTGGAGCCAGTCTGTTGTTCCATGTCCAGTTCTAACTGTTGCTTCCTGATCTGCATATAGGTTTCTCAAGAGGCAGGTCAGGTAGTCTTGTATTCCCATCTCTTTCAGAATTTTCCACAGTTTATTGTGATCCACACAGTCAAAAGCTTTGGCATAGTCAATAAAGCAGAAATAGACGTTTTTCTGGAACTCTCTTGCTTTTTCCATGATCCAGCAGATGTTGGCTATTTGAACTGGAATTCCATCACTTCCACTAGCTTTGTTGTAGTGATGCTTTCTAAGGCCCATTTGATTTCACATTCCAGGATGTCTGGCTCTAGGTGAGTGATCACACCATCGTGATTATCTTGGTGAAGATCTTTTTTGTATAGTTCTTCTGTGTGTCCTTGCCACTTCTTCTTAATATCTTCTTCTTCTGTTAGGTCCATACCATTTCTGTCATCATCAAGCCCATCTTTGCATGAAGTGTCACCTTGGTATCTCTAATTTTCTTGAAGATATTTCTAGTCTTTTCCATTCTGTTGTTTTCCTCTATTTCTTTTTATTGATCGCTAAAGAACACTTTCTTATCTCTCCTTCGTATTCTTTGGAACTCTGCATTCAGATGCTTATATCTTTCCTTTTCTGCTTTGCTTTTCACTTCTCTTCCTTTTACAGCTATTTGTAAAGTCTTCCCAGACAACCATTTTGTGTTTTTGAATTTATTTTCCATGGGGATGTCTTGATCCCTGCCTCCTGTACAATGTCACGAACCTCATTCCATAGTTCATCAGGCACTTTATCTATCAGATCTAGTCTCTTAAATCTATTTCTCACTTCCACTGTATAATCCTGAGGAATTTGATTTAGGTATTTGACTATACCTGAATGGTCTAGTGGCTTTCCCTATTTTCTTCAATTTCAGTCTGAATTTGGCAATAAGGAGTTCATGATCTGAGCCATAATCATCTCCTGGTCTTGTTTTTGTTGACTGCATAGAGTTTCTCCATCTTTGGATGCAATGAATATAACCAATCTGATTTTGGTGTTGCCCATCTAGTGATGTCCATGTGTAGAGTCTTCTCTTGTGTTGTTGGAAGAGAGTGTTTGCTATGACCTGTGCATTTTCTTGGCAAAACTTACTGTCTCCAAAAATTTCTGATGTATTAATCTAGTTACTTCCTTATGTTCGTGTTAAGTTTCAGTGCAAAACTTTGTCATTTTGTACAGGTGTTATACCCAAAAAAGGACAGAATTTTAATACCTGTTTTTCACTAAATGAAATATTACCATTGTATTTGTTTTGTACTCATTTACATGGATTCATTATTATTGATTCAATAACTTAATGTAGAGTATCCTTGTTTTTAGTAGCATACTGTGAATTTGTATAATAGTTTTTTTTTTTTTTTTTTTTTTTTTTGCCTCAATAGAATACATGTGCATTTACCAACTGGAGCAGCATCACCTGGAATGACTGCTGCAGTCTATCTTCTAATAAGTATTTTTCTCAAGTTTGGATCACTCAGTCATGTCCAATTCTTTATGCCCCAGGGACTGTAGCCTGCCAGGTTCCTCTGTCCATGGGATTCTCCAGGCAAGAATACTGAAGTGGGCTGCCATTCCCTTCTCCAGGGCATCTTCCCAACCCAGGGATCTAACCCAGGTCACTCTTACTGTAGGCAGATTCTTTACCATCTGACCTACCCAGGAAGCTCTTCTTATATAAAGTAGATGTGAAAGCATACAGGTGAAAAGGAGAAAGCAGTCAGGAAAAATTATAATTAGGCAAGATCTTGAAAATAATGCTCAGTGTAGTTTAGTCATGACAGGGTAACAGGTAATGAAATCTCAGGAGGCTAATGAATTAAGAAATGAAAACTATAGGTATAAAACAATATGCTCAGGGGAGAGGTGAAAATGGACAGTGGAAGGATATATTTATGAATTGCAGGAAAATGAATTTTATTGGTGAAGGTAGATAGGCTTTATCTTGTAAACCTATCAATTGTCTCAAAGGAATGGTCCATAAGGCTTTATGACTTTAGCATGGACTCTGGTAGAAAGATATACTATAGTAGATCATATTAATTTAAATTTACTATGTAAACATGTAATGGCTTTTAAACTTATTGACTGAACAATTCAAATTGATATTTTTTTAATCAACATAAGCATTCTGTTATGATCATTTCAGAGTATTGAGCTAAATGCTAGGAATTCTTATTTGAAAAACAAATATGATATAGAGCTGTTTGCTAATTTTCCAGCTTAGTTAGAAACTATATTTTCTCTAAAGTTACAGTTTTCCCATTACGTAGTAGATCATACATTAGATAATGACTTGGACTACTGAATGGTAGTGCCACTCAAATTCAAAACTTAATCCATCTCCACCCAAGACAAACATGGGTCCTGAATTTCAAATCCCACTTTGTAAGTTGATTCTACAAGTTGCACAGATTTTAAGTCCAAGAACATTAACTTCAATTTAGCTCTGAGAAAAGCTAAAATAACCAGTATTGCCCTTCTTTATAAAATATAGTCCCTGGTATCTCAGTCATAAGAATACACTTGCCAATACAGGAGACGTAGGTTCCATCCCTGGGTCGGGAAGATCCCATGTAGAAGGAAATGGCAATCCGTTCCTGTATTTTTGCCATGGAAAATCCCATGGATAGAGGAACCTGCTTAAGCTACAGTCCATGGGGTCTCAGAAGAGTCAGACATGACTTAGTGATTAAACAGCAAAAGTATTAACTTCAGTATTTTTCAAGTGATAGTTGTGAGAATAAAATTAGGTAATATTTTGAATAATTGGGCTTCCCAGGTGACTCTGTGGTAAAGAATCCACCTGCCAAGAAGGAGCTGCATCTGTCTCTGGGTTGGGAAATATCTCCTGGAGGAAGAGATGACACCCCACTGCAGTATCCTTGTCTGGAAAATCCCATGAAGAGGAGAGCCTGGAGGGCCAAAATCCATGGAGTTATAAAAGAATCAGACATGACTTCATGTTTAATCAACAAAAAATTGAATGGTATAAAAATTAGCAAAAGCTAGATGATCTGTCAACATTAAGATAGAATTGAATTTGTCAAGAGAATTTTGTATGATTTTGGAAATGTTCATATATAATAGTACATTGTCCAATATCATAACTACAAGCCACATATGGCTACTTAACACTTGAGATGTGGCTTGCATGTTTAAGGAAATTAATTTTTCTTGTATTTAATTTTGACTTTATTAATATAAATTAAAATACATATATGGAGTTAGTGACTACAGTGTTACACAATACAGATAGAGAATGAACCTTTCAATAGATTTAATCATTTAATAGATGAAGTTTGTAATTCAATTAGCTGTTGCAAGATTTCACAGCTTATGAAGTCAGAAATTCCAGCAGGGTTTACAGTGGAGATTTTGAATAAGCTATGAGCCAATCTTTTTTATCATAAATTATTAATTAATATATATCTTTGGCTATCCACCTAGTCTGCAACTAAGTTTTAGTATTTGTGTTACAGTAATTAAATCATAAATACTACTTGTCTCAATTAATTTAATTGGTTAGAATAGGTGGATGGAAATGTTAAAAAGTTAATCTACAAGTCTTACAATGACAGGTGAATAGTATCTGTTCATTATATATTAGCTACTTTTAATCAAAACAAATTGAAGAAAAAATAAACATAGACACTATTCTGAATGAAAAAGGATCAATTTGATTATATTTATACTTCAGTTCAGTTGCTCAGTCATGTATAACTCTTTTGTGACCCCATGGACCGCAGCACGCCAGGCCTCCCTGACCATCACCAACTACCCGGGTTCACCCAAACTCATGTCCATTGAGTCAGTGATGCCATCCAACCATCTCATCCTCTGTTGTCCCTTTCTCCTCTTGCCCTCAATGTTTCTCAGCATCAGGGTCTTTTCAAATGAGTCAGCTCTTTGCATCAGGTGGCCAGAGTATTGGAGCTTCAGTTTTAACATCAGTCCTTCCAATGAACACCCAGGACTGATCTCCTTTAGGATGGACTGGCTGAATCTCCTTGCAGTCCAAGGGATTCTTAAGAGCCTTCTCCAACACCACAGTTCAAAAGCATCAATTCTTCAGTGCTCAGCTTTCTTTATAGCCCAACTCTCACACTCATACATGACTACTGGAAAAACCATAGCCTTGGCTAGATGCACCTTTTTTGACAAAGTAATGACTCTGCTTTTTAATATGCTGTCTAGGTTGGTCATAACTTTCCTTCCAAGGAGTAAGCGTCTTTTAATTTCTTAAGGTTGGGCAATATATAGAGCTATGCTTTTCTTGAATTGGGGTTAATCCAGTCCCAGGGTGCTTGCTGTACTTTCCCTAAGATAATTTTTAAGCCTTCCCAAGAATTCTGCCACTGCTGAGTTGACCTCAAGGCCAGGAGAGAAGCTGGGTCTTAGCCATCTTGCTTGAAAGAGCTTTTCATGCCTCTTAGACTGACACTTAAATTTCTTTAACTCTGTGTGATGTTAGAGAATGTTTTAGTTTCATTCTTTTACATGTAGCTGTACAGTTTTCCCAGTATCACTTATTGAAGACACAGTCATTTCTCTGTCATACATTCTTGCCTCCTTTGTCCTGATTAGTTGAAGATAAGTGCCTGATTTTATCTCTGGCCTGTCTATTCTGTTCTGTTGATCTATATTTCTGTTTTTGCACCCACCTTTCGCTTCTGTAGTGTAGACTGAGCTTTGGAGTATCGACTGAAGTCAGAGAAGCTGATTTTTCCAGCTCCATATTTATTTCTCAGGATTGCTTTGGCCTTTTAAGATCTTCTGTATTTTTAAAGTTTTGTTCTAGTTTTCTGAAAAATGCCATTGGTAATCTGATAGGGACTGCATTGTATATTTAGATCATCTTGGATAGTAGTCATTTTGATAATTATTGGGGTTCTTTAATGGGCTGGAACCTGGAAATCCAGAGTCAATGATAAGAAAGTGAAAGAGAGAAAGAGAGAGAGAGAGAGAGAGAGAGAGAAGGAAAGACAGATAGACAGACAGACACGGGGACCCAAGCTCTAATGGAGCACAGGTGCTTTAATGATCTTTCTGTGAGTATATGTAGGCTGTTTTACAAGAAATTTCTTTTGACAGTGATAAAGATCAGAAAACCAAGCGTACAGCAACCGTTACCAAGGGAACAAGGGATTAATAATGGTCACAAGGTCAGGAGATAATCCATATCTCAAGAAAGAGGATCGAGACTAAGCAGTTTTGTGGTAAGGAGAATGTTTACTGAAGGGGATTCAAGCCTGTCTCATGTCATGGGAGCAGCTTGCCGTTCCACTGGTTTCTGACAACACAAACTGATAAGGAACAGAGGATTTATGAGAAACAGTAGGTAGGAATTCTCCTGTTAAACATTCCCTGATAGATAATATTGATTCTTCCAATGTAAGAACATGGTATAACTTTCCATCTATCTGTGTTATCTTTGATTTCTTTCATCAGCATCTTATAGTTTTCAGAGGACAGGTCTCCTGCCTCCTTAGATAGGTTTCACTTCACTTCACTTCAGTCGCTCAGTCGTGTCCGACTCTTTGCGATTATTAGGTATTTTATTATTTTAGGTCTTTAAAGACCTAAATGTGAGAGTAAATACAACTCTTAGAGGAAAACATGTTAGTACACTATTTGACATAAATCAATTAGAAAAAACAACAATCAACAAATGAAAATGAAATGAATGAAAATTTTCAATGAAAATGAAACAAAAATCAACAAATGAAACCTAGTTAAACTTAAAAGATTTTGCATAGCAAAGGGAACCATAAAAAAAAATGAAAAGACAGCCCACAGAATGGGAGAAAATATTTGCAAATTCGATGATATTTCTCAAAAAAAAGACATACAGATGGTCAAAAAGCACATGAAAAGATGCTCAACATTACTAGTTATTAGAGAAATACAAATCAAAACTGCAGTGTCAGAATGGCCATCATCAAAAGATTTATGAATAGTAAATGCTGGAGTGGGTGTGGCAAAAAAGGGAACTTCCTATATCACTGGTAGGAATGTAAATTAGTATACCCACTATGGAGAACAGTGTGGAGGCTCCTTAAAAAATAAAAATAGAGCTCCCATATGATTCATCAATCCCACTCCTGGGCATATATCCAGAGAAAATCATGAAAAGATACATGAACCCCAAAGTTTGTTGCAGCAGTATTTAAAATAGCTAAGACATGGAAGCAACCTAATGTCCATCATCAGAGGAATAGGTAAAGAAGATGTGGTACATATGTACAGTAGAATGTTATTCAGCCATTAAAAGAATGAAATAATGCCATTTACAACAATACTAACTGACATGGAAATTCTCATACTAAGTGAAGTAATCAAAGACAAATATGATATGGTACACTTATATATGGAATCTTAAAAATCATACAAATAAACACTTTCCTGGTTGTCCAGTGGTTAAGATTCCATGCTCCCAATACAGGGGATGGGGATGTGGGTTTAATCTCTGGTCAGGATCTAAGACCCCATGTGCCATGCAGCACAGCCAGAAAAAGAAAGGAAAAAAAAAAATACAAATGAACATATTCACAAAAAAGAAACAGACATACAGACTTCAAAAACGAACTTAAGATTATCAAAGAGGAAAGAGTCTGATTGTGTGCTTAGTCAGTCACAGTCACTCAGTCGTGTCCAACTCAGCCTACCAGGCTCCTTTGTCCATGGAATTTAGCAGGCAAGAATACTGGAGTGGGTAGCCATTCCCTTCTCCAGGGGGTATTCCTGACACAGCAATTGAACCAGGTCTCTTACAGTGCAGCTGGATTCTTTACCATCTGAGTCACCAGCAGCATTGAGGAAAGGTGAAGGGGGGGATAAATTGGGAGTTTGGTATTAACATATATGAACTACTATATATAAAATTGATAGTCAACAAAGACCAATATGGCACTGTAGAGCCCAGGGAACTCTAAGCAGTATTCTCTAATAACCTATAAGGGAAAAGAATCTGCAAAAGAATGGATATATGTATGTGAATAACAGAATCACTCTGGTATACAATTGCTATCCAGTTGAAATTAATATAACATTGTAAATTAACTATACTCCAATATAAAATAATAGTTAAATTAAACTTTTTAAAAATCCTTCTTAATTCTGGGTGACTTGATAAATCTCCCTTGGTCTGTGTGTCCTTTGACTTTCTAAACTATATAGAAACTTACTGCTTCCAATCTCAGAAAAGAGATTTATAAGACTAAATCTTCCCCTATATAAAATTTCATGGCATTTTCATATGTTTTCTTTATAACTTATATTAACCTTATTTTTACAGCTTTACTACATAAAAAAGTGTTGGCCTTGAAACAGCAGCATAGCTTCCTCTTGGAGCTTGTTAGAAATACAGCATGTCAGGCCCACCAGATCTACTCAATCAGTATACGCATATTATGATTCCTCAGTATTTCACCAATTGGTACATAAAGAATAAGAAGTATTCTTTCACAGTAATAACACACTGCCTCTGTTGGTTCTGAAAAAAACAGGGGAATGACTGATTAGCTGAACTTGGCTTTATACCACTTCTTTTAGTGAGACAAATTTCATTATCCTCAGCTGACTTAAACTCCATATTTCCATGTATATCCCCTATATTTACCTTAACTTCAACCAAAAGTCACAGGGTAAAGGATAGATTATTTTTTCTTTTGTTGGAATCCTAATTCTCTTTTGTTGTTGTTCAATCACTCAGTCATGTCTGACTCTTTGCAGTCCCATGAACTGCAGCATGCCAGACTTCCCTGTCCTTCACCATCGCCTGGAGCTTGCTCAAACTCATGTTTATTGAGTCAGTGGTGCCATCCTACCGTCTCATCCTCTGTCGTCCCCTTCTCCTCCTGCCTTCAATCTTTCCCACCATCAGGGTGCTTTCCAGTGATTCAGTTCTTCGCATCAGGTGGCCAAAGTATTGTTGCTTCAGCTTCAGAATCAGTCTTTCCCATGAATATTCAGAGTTGATTTCTTTTATGAAGGGACTCTCAAGAGTTCTCCAAAACCACAGTTCAAAAGCATCAATTATTTGGCGCTCAGCCTGCTTTTTGGTCCGACCTTCACATCCATACATGACTACAGGAAAAACCATAGCTTTGACTAAACAGATCTTTGTTGGCAAGGTAATGTGTCTGCTGTTAAATATGCTGTCTAGGTTTGTCTAAAATTAATTAAGTTAAAATACATAAAAATAAAGCATTTATTTTCTATTAGACAAATATTCTATTCTATTTTCAGCCTTGCTCATTGATACAAACCTTGTTTTGTACAACTTGAATACCTCATATTATAACTTAAGCCTTTTTGGTTTACTGCTGTCTTTTGTGGACCAATGTGAATAATTGAATAACAAAAGTCTTTTAGTTAAAATCTGTCTTAAAGAAAAGCCCTTTCCCAGATTTCTCATTTTGACTTATCTACTTCAAAAACAGTTGTTGTCATAGTTTAACAATGGTTATATTTAAATGATAATTTTTTAAATTAAAGAATAAAACAAATGATAAATTTTAAATTCATTTGCCCACTTAGATTACTGTTCTAAGCCTCCATAATATCATTTCTATTTTGATTTATAATTGCTTTTTAGCACTAGTAGTTGATCATTTCTTGTATTTCCAAAAGTTTCTCTAATATGTCTGAAATAAATGTCTGAAAATGCAACATGTAGGAAGATACATAGTACATTTAAAATTTTTTATAATAACAGTGATTTTATTTGTTGTTTAAGTGACATTTCTGATAAATAAGTTTTGGTTGAATTTTGTTTAGAAAGTGGCTTGCTGAATAGATTTTTAACTCTGATTAAAAAAAATATTATTCTATCTAAAAGTATATAATGAATGCCAAGAAAGTAAAAAATAGAACACAGCTACTATTATATTTCTTTTCTTACTGTAATATTCATCAAAGAAATATTCTAAGCACTGTGTAATTGTATGTGTAAGTATGCTTCTTATCAGCTCAAATGTGTTATATTCTGGGCTTCTCAGGTGGTTCTAGTAGTAAAGAACCTACTTGCCAGTGTAGGAGACATTAGAGGTTTGATCCCTGGGTTGGAAAGATCCCTTGGAGGAGAGCATGGCAACTCACTCAAGTATTCTTGTCTAGAGAATTCCATGCTTAGATGAGCCTGGCAGGCTAACGTCAGTAGGGTCGCACAGAGTCAGACACAGCTGGGGTGACTTAGCATGTATGCATGCACGTGTTATTTTGTAATATACTAGTTATATCTGGCAATTGACAATTGATTAGTCAATTTAGGTTAACTTATTCTGTTTTAGTACAGCTTATGAAAGATCTGACTCTTGTCCTACATGATGGGCTCAGAAAAAAAGAATATGAAATAGGAATTTAACTTTCAGAAACAGTGTACCTGACATTGGTTATATTAAGGTAATTTTGCATTAGTCACATTGGGTTATCTTAGAGTCCACAGAGAAGCTGTTTCTTAGCCCATCCGATATGACTTTGTGGTACTGGTTCTGAGTCATGTATTTGAATTATATGATTTTATTTGAATTCTTAACAATAATTCTGCAAGTTTTCTGCAACAAGGATTTCTTTGAAGGATGTGGGTAAGAGATAAAGGGCTGTGCTAAGGCTTTGTCAGGATAGAAATGGGCAGGTAAGAGAAATTTCAGAAATAGAGGACAGTCTACTCCATCAGATGCTTCAAGTATGTGTTTTGTGAATACCTGTTTAACCAGTTCAATTTATACTAGTTTCTGATATACTCAGTACAGTACAAATAAAGTACAAATACATCCCCTGTTAATCTATAATATGCCAAATAATGAGGCTGTTCTTTCTCCTGTATTTGAAGTGTAAGTTTATTTTTTTCTTTCATCATTGTATTTATTCATTCACTTAACAAAACAATTTAGAATGGCCACAAAATGCCAAGTGGGGCTAACTAGATGAAGTGTCCATTTGTTATAAAAATGATGTATTTTTGAAAGGATCATGCTGCTACTGCTGCTGCTAAGTTGCTTCAGTCATGTCCGACTCTGTGCAACCCCATAGACGGAAGCCAATCAGGCTCCCCCATACCCGGGATTCTCCAGGCAAGAACACTGGAGTGGGTTGCCATTTCCTTCTCCAACGCATGAAAGTGAAAAGTGAAAGGGAAGTTGCTCAGTCGTGTTCGACTCTTAGCGACCCCATGGACTGCAGCCTACCAGGCTCCTCCATCCATGGGCTTTTCCAGGCAAGAGTACTGGAGTGGGGTGCCATACATTTTATAAAGATGTTTTAATTAAATTGCTCTTCCTGTCCTCATTGCTAAGAATTTAGAAAGGCATTTATAAAGTAGCACCTCTTTTCTGGAGGACAACTTAGCGAGATACAAAAACATTTAAAGTGTGCACCACATTGGTTATTTATTTCTACAAGTAGTTAGGCATTGCTGCTGCTGCTGCTGCTAAGTCGCTTCAGTCATGTCCAATTCTGTGATACACCATAAACGGCAGCCCACTAGGCTCCACCGTCCCTGGGATTCTCCAGGCAAGAATACTGGAGTGGGTTGCCATTTCCTTCTCCAGGCATTGCTGTGGTTGCTGAAATAGTATTCTTACCTTGTGTATTTTGTTTTGTTAGATAAATAACACTTATAAAGAAAAATGCTATAGCAATGCTGAATCTCTTTTATCAGTAGAACAAATTTATGCAGATATTCTTAGACTGCAGAATAACTGCCGATATGTCATGGCAGAAATATATTGTGCAACTAATATGTTCCATCTAAGATTCCTTTATCAAACTTACTACCTTTATACACAACTGTATATCTAAATCAAATAACTTTGGTCAATAAATAGAGGCCTGCTTTTATAAGTTTTGGCAAAGAAGTACTTTTTCTTTTTTTTTTCACAAAAAGCAATTCTTTCTGGTTGATGTGCAGTTAGTATAAAAATGCACGGCAACAATAAACCTCTTGTGATACTGAACTTAGGATTATAACAAATAGTATTAAAATAATCGAACTACTTTACACAGATTTCTTATTATTCCTGTTTATGAATGGATACTAATTAGAGTATCAATTCAGTTCACTTGCTCAGTTGTGTCCGACTCTTTGTGACCACATGAATCGCAGCCCACCAGGCCTCCCTGTCCATCACCAACTCCCGGAGTTCACTCAGACTCGCGTCCATCGAGTCAGTGATGCATGTTTAATTTTACCAATATGTTACTGGCCCATATTTTATATAAGTGAAATGATGAAAATGAACTTTCATCATACATGAAAAAAGACACTATATTTTTCTTCTTATTCACTTTACCATATCATTACTAAAAGTAAAATGCTTTCCTGAACAAGTTTCATGTAGTGTTTAGAGGATGTTCTATTTTGATCTGCTTAACTTTTTTCACAATAAAATCTGAAATCATTTTACATTTCTAAAAGGATATATAGTCTTAAGTGCAGAGAAGAGAGTTTACTACACATGGTGTCCAGCTGCTCAGCAGCAAAAAGGTCAAGAAGCTAAGTGAATATTCCCACAAGTCTACAAGTGAAAAATAGATCTTATAAGCAAGAGAGACAATAAGATATTAAATTGGAAACAGGTAGTGTTGCGGAACCTCAGCTGCAACATATCATTTGTAAAATACATTTCCCATATGGTCTATTGGTAATTTTTATGCATTTTAGTCACATAGTGAATTGATGTATACAGGAAGAATGTATATTATTTTACCAGGACCTTAGTCTAGAAAATAAAATGAGGTGCTACTGTCATTATTTAGGTATAAAGAAACAAACGTTTATTTCAGTAGATATAATAAACTAATCACTGAATAGGAAATGTATTCACATTATTTCTGTTTTTTTAAAAACTTGATGATTTCATTGAAGGTTAAAGTGTTAATCATTGAGTCATGTCCGACTCTGTGACCCCATTGACTATAGTCCCCCAGGTTCCTCTCTCCATGGGATTCTCCAGGAAAGGATACTGGAGTGGGTTGCCATTTCCTTCTCCAGGGGATCTTCTCCACCTAGGGATCAAATGTGGGTCTCCTACATTGCACACAGTCTTTATCATCTGAGGCACCAGGGAAGCCCTGGTTTCACTGAGTGGTATTTAAATTAGACAATATTATTTCTTTAATTGTAATGCCATTGAATTGTAGAAACATTAAATACAGATGCGTTAAAAATTACAAAAGTATTTAACTATGATTTCTTAAACTTTAAGAAAAATAATGACTCTTTCCTCCAGAAAGCTGTATATATTTGAGCTTCCCAGGTGGATCTAGGTTTAAAAGAACTCACCTACCAATGCAGGGACATAATAGATGTGGGTTGGATCCCTCCTTCCCCCTGAAGGAGGAAATGGCAATCCACACATATAAACTCACATTCACGTAAAAATTAGCAGATAATTTAGTGAGAATTATAGACTGGTTTCACCTACCCACAATATCTGTATTTATTTTTCCAACCAAGAATAGAAACTCCTATGGAAGTACAGAAGATTTGTTTTGCTTCCTCATGTGCAAACAGAATACTGATTCTAACTTTTATTCATTGAAGAGAATGACTTCATCACTTATGACTATAGATTGATAGTAATTATCAATATTAATAAAATTTATGAAAATTCCATCCTTTCCATTTAACATTTATATTGATTTCTTTATTCACAACACAAGAAAAATTATATTCCACTTGAATGTATATTGTGTGTGCTTAGTCGCTCAGTCATGTTCAACTCTTTGCAACCCCATGAACTTATAGCCCACCAGGCTCCTCTATCCATGGGGATTCTCTAAGCAAGAATACTGGAGTGGGTTACCATGCCCTCCTCCAGGGGGTCTTCCCAACCCAGGAATTAAACCCAGGTCTCCCACATTGCAGGTGGATTCTTTATTGTGTGAACCACCAGGGAAGCCCCAACATGTATATGAAAATATTTTGTGTCTTCTGAATACATTTTATAAAAATCAAGTTTGAAACAAATCATAGATATTTACTATTTGCCCATTACTTTGGTTCTATGAAGAGAATCATCAAGAAAATGGACATCTGACCTGCCTCGTATAAAAGGAAATAATATGACGATTAGAAGACTTGCATTTTCGTACTACCTTGAGTTCTTTTTCTTCCTCTTCTCTTTCTGTTTCTTTGCATTATTGTTGTATTTAGTATCATCTTTTTTTTTTTTTTTTTTTTGGCCTTATTTTAACTCACAATTTCAAGGTCTTAATATATTCACCCATGTGGGACAGGCATCTAAAAGACAGTCAAAAATGCTGGTTTTATCTGAACCCCCTTGTCTTTTATTTTGCTTTCATATTTCTAAGGACTCCATTAATTTGTGCTAGATTATAACCATTCTCATCTGTGTTCCTTTTCTCTGGGCTGAGGTTGTGTAGTTTCCTATTACTTCATATGTGTCTCTAGCAAAATTGAAATACTTGAAAACAGGATCATGTTTGACATAGCTTTGGACCCACAGGAGATATTTAGGCAATAGTGAATCACATACAGACTGAGAGAGATAATTCTCTGAATTTAAAAAAAATGAAAGTAAAAGCAGAATGAATAATTATTTCATTAAAATGTCAATCCATATCCCAAATCTAATAAATAGAATAAAGTCTGTAAGAGGAAATTTCCTCTCTCCAAAACTATAATTATCACTATTTAGCCATGCTTTCAATAGAAATTGATGGTGTGTTATTCTTAAGATAGCAGAATTATTTAAAAAAATCATTAGTAAATCTGCTTATCATCCATAGCATACTGAACTTGAGTGGCATTTTAGAAAGTGAAAAAATTTTATCCAAAATATATTATAGTTAATATTTTACATGTGGATTGAAGTAGTTTTCCTTAAAGTATACTATGATAATATTATAGATTTTATCCCTACAGTCTGTTAGAATCTAAATGTATGTTGAATTTTCTTTCCACTCCACTATGTATTAAATAATATAATTATGGATATTTAATAATATGTACTTACAGAGTTAAAAAAATCAACATTATTTTCCCTATGTGAAACTGCCATGAGTTATGATAGATTATATATGGAAATTTTTACTAAATAGTCTACTGGAAAAATAGTAATCACTTCCCTTGCTGTGTGCAGAATTTGTAAAAGTGCAAGTTTCACTTTTTATACCATGTCTTTGTCTTAGCACTTGGAAAATAAACATTCTTCTATGTTCCTCATATATCACCTTTATTCTTTGGAAATATAATTTCTCGTTTTATACTCAGTTGATAATTTTGAAGCTTAGAAAGTATTTTTGTGTTTTTCTTAGAGAATACAACCCTTTTTAGGCACCTGTAACGCAAAATTGACTGCTCTGCCCTGATTTGCTATTTAAAAATCAAATATACTTTTCATAGAAACATTATAAGAAGAGTCTCAGAAACTATTTGATAGCCAAAAATCTAACAACAGCACAAGTGTACCTTGAATTGGAGAATAAACATATTATAGTAGAATACCACAAATCAGTGAAAATGATTCACAACTACACAAAAATGGATGAATCTCTCATATAATAAGTGGAAGAAGCCAGATACCAGATGATGCATATTTTATGATTCCATTTGAAAAAAAAAATTAAATGACAAACTAATTTGTAGAGTTAGAACAGAATAGAGATTTTACTGGAAGTAGCACAATGACTAGAACTTGGTATGAAGGATGCTCTGGGATGGTGGTGATGTTCTGTCTTTAGGTATTATTTATGTGGGTACTTACTTTGTAAAAGTATCATTGAACTTTGCAATATGAGTTTCATATTTCTTTTGCATGTATATAATACTTTCTTTAAGAGTTTTCTTAGAAAGGACTGTGTCACCATTTTAGCCTTTTGCAATTAAGCCTAATATTAATGCAATCTAATAGTGTTATATAATTACTATATAATCTTAATGTATGTTCAACTACATTTATATATGTTTATATAGTTTATTTTTACTCTCTCCAATGGAACACTCTCGATGTTTAATGACTATTGCCCTTTTAAAACAAATGAGAAGTATATTTGATATATCATGAAATTATTGAATAGTTTATCAATATTGTTTCTGTTTTTGGTCTTTTTCTGTTAATGAAGAACTAACAGGTTTATTCTGATAATTTAATAAACTTTTTCAATGTCAAATTTATTTTCAGGAAATTCTGTAAGTGGATATTCTATCAGAATTTTTAAAATACTGCTTTCCTTGTTGCTATTTTTTGAAGTTGCAAAATAATCAATATCAGATTTTTTACATTAATTTATTTTTATTGGAGGATAATTACTTTGCAATATTGTGATGGTTTCTGCCATACATCAACATGAATCAGCCACTGTTGTACGTGTGTACCGCCCCATCTTGAACCTCCCTCTCCACCTGCTACCCTCCCCCGCTGCACCGCATCTCTCTGGGTTGTCCCAGAGCCCCAACTTTGAGTGCCCTGCTTCATGCATCAGATTTTTTTTTAAATAAAGATGAAAATTCAAGTAAATACTGCAAATACCACATTTTGTTAGAACTCAGTAAAAAGATCATTGCTTTATTCCTTAGAAATTATTTAGAATGCTGCCATTTTTTCTGATATAAAAGTCAAAATGGCAAATTATATTAGGAAAGATACCAATATAGCATAGTTAAATACATTCTATACCTCCTATTTTGGCAAAATAAAAATAGTCGGTGATCTGTAATTATGGATATTCACCTAGATATTTACCAGTGAAGCAGTTAGTGAAAGCTTCTGCAGTAGTGTTAAGGAGGCTGTAAGACCAAAATGAACTTACCCAATGCACTAGAATGACAGTGTGCTGATTTTACTGTGTGTATGGAATAAATTGCCACAGTTTCTAAAACCTAAGTTATGTGTGGGGAAAGGAAACTAACTCACTTTTTTTAGACATGTAAAAAATTCATCTTCCAAAACACTGCCACATGGGCAAGGCTTAGAGCACTAGATTTTGAAGATAGATATGTTCATGCCATGCTGTTGCATGAAGTTATTCTTTCCTAGCTACACTCATTGCATTGCAGCCTGGAGGGAGGAAATAAAACACAAACATGTGAGACAAAGTGTACCATCTCTCTAAAACATATATCTGAGATTCTGAAGAATTTGAAGATGTTCTTCACCCACCCTCCTTCCTTACCTTTCTTTTTAACACTAGAATACTTTGCATGGCTTATTATAACACATATTTGCCTATTAATTATCACAGTTCTGAAATAAGCTTTGTTCTTTGTTGTGGCTTCATTGTATTAGTGTAAAATCTTCGGCATTCCACATTCTGTGTTGTTCCTTAGCTGTACTCATTTCCCCTTTCCTTTGTCTGATATAGATCATGTAGAATAACTTCTTCCCAAACTTAAGGAGCTCCTTCTTTTAGGCTTGAGTCTTTCTACACTTTCAACATATGAATTCATTTTACAAAAGATGCAAAATTAATTATCAAAGATACAGAGTAAGCAATAAACACAATTGTCACTATTCAAATTAAAGTTTTCTACACATTGTTAAAGCACTGTCAGAATTCATACACACATAAAGAACTACAGTCATAATTTAAAAGTTATTTTGAGTGAAATTTCATTTATTGTTTAATACAGGCACATGACTCATAATCCCTGTCTTCCCTGTCCCTTTCTATCTCCATTTTCTCTTGCTTTCATACTCTCTCTTGCACCTCCCTGTCTCTTCTACCTCTATCTCTCTCTGTCTTCCTATCTTCAACAAGGAATTTTGTAAAAGTAAACTGTAACGCTGGGATTTCTGGGTCAAGGTTAAAGAGAATCACTTTAAAAATTAGAGGTGTCACTCATGTTGAGAAACTTTGTAAGAGATCTCTGGAGGCATGCACCAATATATTAGATTAGTACATGGAAAAATAAATTGAAAAAGAAAAAGCCCTGAAGTGATGAAGCCTGACTATGTCTTCCAAGCAACTGCCATTTTTAAAAGAACATAATTTCCTTTAACCAGAAATAAATAGACGGTGAAAACTGGGTGTGTAACAATATGTTACCTTTTTATGATATTTCCACATAGTTTGTGCAGTCCAAACTAGATCAAGTGACTCAAGACTAACCTTTGAGTAAATTCTTTGCAAATATTGTGTAGCATTTTCTTTGTTTTGTGACTGGAAATCAAGTATTGATATCTATGGCTCAGACTGTAAAAAATCTGTTTGCAATGCAGGAAACCCAGGTTCAATCCCTGGGTTGGAAAGACGTCCATGGAGAAGGGAATGGCAACCTACTCCAGTATTCTTGCCTGGAAAATCCCGTGGACCGCAGAGCCTGGTGGGCTACAGTCCATGGGATTGCAAAGAGCCAGACACAACTGAGCGACTTAAAAAAAAAACACGACATATTAACTTAAAATTCTTACCTGTGCATCAACTTGAAAAGTGTTCAGATTTACTTGATAGTAACATATTAGGAACTAGTTTTTTTATTTCAATTTGTGAAGTTTTGCTTTCTGTTAAGGCTTATTTATCTCTGCATCACTCCATGAACGTGCTCAAATTTTATTCATTCGAATTATGACATTGTTTTTATTTCATTAATTTTACTAACACAGGTTCAAAAAGTCAAGAGTCAGTTTAGATATAAACTATATAAAAGCCACATTATTTGTGTCTTTATGACATCTGTAAACAGTCTAGACATTTTTCTTGCTTAGAGTTGCTAAATCAACTATTGTCTGAGAGTATGTTTAATTATGAACAAGGAAAATAACAACATAAGTTTTTAATATTTCAGATTGTTATGGTGATATTAAAAGGCCTTATTAAGTGGCATTTCCAAAACAATTTTCAATGATGTAGATTAATTGTGCCCCTCAGGTATTTTTGTGCAAGTAATTTAAAAGTGACTGATGTTCCCTCTAAACAAAGTAACTAAGGAAAATGCAATGATTTCTTTTCTTTTGTTAATGCATATTTTTAAGAAGGTTAATTTATGACTAGAAATATAGGTGTTCTCAGTACCTGGAGATTAAGTAACATCTTTTATTCTTATGAAAGCTACTGTTTTATAGTGTTAATCTTTGGCTGAGAAACAGTAGTAGTTAGTAGACAATAGAATGGTTAGTTGTAGTTCATCATGGCAGTTATCATTGCTGGAAGAGACTTCACATATCTTTTGATTGCTGATGATTTCTAAACAAGGCCTGTAGATCTGCAGCATGACATATCACATTTCTAAGGACATTCCATATCAGTGCTTCGAAGAGTTTATTGAATAAAATAGTAAATGGATGAATATGTTAAAAAAACAAGACTTTTTCTGCAACAAAATTGTTTATATGATGAATTTCAGTGGTTTGGTGTTGTGACTGTATCCCCCCATTGCCCCTATCTCACCCACCCACCCAAATCTAATTCCTACCTTATGAGACATTTGAAATAATAAAATGAGATAATGTACTTAAAACATCTTACTCATTTCACTTAGAAATATATAACACAATTCAAGTTGATGAGAGCTTAAGGAAACATTCTGTGCCTTGCATTAAGGCAAGAAGTTTTTTTTTTTCTTTTAATACAGTTTAAGAGAAGTTTCATATCAAAAGAGAAATATAAAGAATACTACCCATACCCATATCTTAGCTTTTGGGCGAGCCTGTCAAGAATTTTGAAGAATCTGAGGTTTTATCCTACTTGCTAGCTTACAACTTCCCCTGCCAGCTTCATGGATGCTAGCAGAAGATAGGAGACTCCTGAGGCAGAGACAAAGCACTTTTTTATGTATATGGATCAGAGTCAAAGAGTATAAGCATTTTCATGTATAAGTTCCAAACCTCCAATTCTCAAAAGGTGGCACAAAATGAGTCAAGTGATACCTGTACACAATTGGACTGTGTTTCAGAAGAGGAACCTTGGCTGTAGAGACATAAGTCTCTCAGTGTCAGGAAATATGCCTACCTTTGGGTCTGAGGAGAGACATTATCTTTATTGTTCTGGGCAGTAAGCATGTTGGCCACTTGTTCTAGAGGGAGACAATGTTTCTGTCTTCCACTGTTGTTATACATTTGAAAAGATACTTCAGATCCACAAGAGTATTGTCTCTCAGTAGAAGCCATGTGGGTGCAACATGAAGACCACTTATTTTACTCTTCCCATCAATTCAAACCAACTTCAGGCATTTGAGCCAATCACTTTGGCAACAGGGAACAAAAAATGGAAACTTACCTAAGGAATAAAATAATGGAATATTGAATTATGTGCATGTATTATTATAATCATATAATCTTTGATTTAGAAAGCTTTAAGTCAATTTTTGATGTTTAGAGGTGAATGTGTGAGAGGATTTGGTCAACTCAGAAATAATTTGATAGATATACTAATTGAGTTTCCCAAGCATATTTTAGGTTCTCATACATGAAGAATTAAACACAAAGAAATAAAAAGTGAGTACAAAGTTTGCAGAAAATATGCTGAATCAACAATCTGCACTTTCATATATTTCTAAATTTCTTGCCTTTACTGAATTTATGTAAATTCTGTCTAACATTTACTTGGGCTTCTGTGATGTCTCAGTCTGTAAAGAACCTGCCTGCAATGCAGGAGACCTGAGTTCAATCCCTGGGTTGAGGAAATCCCCTGAAGAAGGGATTTTAACCCATTCCAGTATTCTGGCCTGGAGAATTCCATAGGCAGAGAAGCCTGGCAGAGAAACATTTACTTGAGATAGATTCTTAATATTTAATTAAAGGAATGGTATTTGTGGCATAGAATTGAAAAACAATATTTAGCTTGATTTCACACTAAAATGAAAACTCTGAACAAAACAAATAATAGGAAAAGATTATTACCATTTCAGGCTAGTAAAGTTTCTAATGTTTTTGTGATTTACAAAATTCTCCTAAGGTTTGTGTGGATGTTCAAAATGTAAAGTACTTGAGGCAGGTAATTCTTGAGAAACATCTTTGGCAACATATATTAATGTTTCACTTTTACCATCTAGAAATAACAGTAAACTCTAATCCATTGCCCCTCTAAATAAAGCTCACAATAATTGTTTCTTCTACATAGGCCACTGAACTCTGATTTGCTTAGTCTTAATTTGAATATTTGGCCACCTAATGTGAAGAGTTGACTCATTGGAAAAGACTCATGCTGGGAGGGATTGGGGGCAGGAGGAGAAGTGGACGACAGAGGATGAGATGGCTGGATGGCATCACTGACTCGATGGACGTGAGTCTGAGTGAACTCTGGGAGTTGGTAATGGACAGGGAGTGCTGTTATTCATAGGCTCCCAAGGAGTTGGACATAACTGAGAGACTGAACTGAACTGAACTGAATTTGAATATTAAATCAATATGATCATTATATCTTTCTACTTTTTACTAGGTAGAAACACAGCAGAAATTTACTCTGTATAAAGCCTTCATCTTTAAAGAAGCTATAGTAGTATCAGCTTCAAAAAATATTTTTATTTTAATAAAGTAGTAATTATTATTTTAGAATGAATATAACTATCACTTCATACTCCTTGTCTAAAATGTTTTTGATTTGAATGAACATGATAAAGATTCTTTGGATACCTATTTTCTTACTTCCTTTTTTCATATATGTCTTCAAATATTTATTTCATTATTTTCTTCCAGTTTGTTCCTTTTACATAACTCTGAGCTTTTGGTTTGAAAAGAAGGAATTCTTACTTAATGCATACTACTTAAAAAAATAAAACCACAAATTCACACCAAGAACAAGTAAGTTTTCTGTCTTTTCAGTTATAATATTTTACCTGTAATACTTGTATGATCAGGCTACATGTTTTTATGCCACAGAGTTGACAAAATAACAGTGATATAATAGGTTGTGTTCTATAATGTAATTTAGGGACTAAATTAGTGTGCAAATATCATGTTAACATTTATCTATTTGATAAAATATTCTTGAAGACTTGAGAGTACATATGTAATTCACAATTTAAAGTTGAGATGGTTTCTTATTTAATGAAATATATACTTTTGAGTCCAAAACCTAGGTCAGAATCTTACCGTTGCCACTTATTGTGTGAAATTATTGAAGTGTCATAACCTAAGTTTTCTAAAAATAAAATTGTATTACCAACACACAATTCATAGGTTTTATTTTTAAATAAGGTTACTTTATAAAAGTATTTGATACATACCAGTTACCTAATAAATATCTGCTAAATGTAAGTTACCTCTTTGTACTTGAATCTAGATTTTGCACAAAGTATCTTAAATTTGAAGTGAACTTTTATGTTCTTGTTTAACATAAGTCTGAAAATTTTATTTTAGTATTGTAAAGAATGAATAGATAGAGATTTTCTTTTAAAATCTTGAAGCCTGAAATACATTTTCTTACATAAGAAACTTAAATGTGATTTACTGGAAAAAATATATTTGTATTGAAATATGTTACACAAAAGAGAGTGCATGCTTTTAAAATTATAAAATACATTTTCTGTTTTCTTCCAATTGTAACTTCTACTTTGAGATCCTCACAAATGAATCAGTATGAAACACTTTTGATATTAGTGTGTTCTGTTTTCAAAAATGTTCAAATAATTAATAACTAAGTGAGGCCTCATTGACTTACAAATTGATTAAACATTTGTATAATTCAAAAATAGAAGTATTTTACACTAAGACATCATCTGATATTTGTTTACAAATATAAGTTATGCCATTAATTATGCTGCCTGTTTCATGATAATAGACCTAAGGGTCATTTTCTATCTGTATTATTATTAGATATTTGTAATATGAAAAAAAAAACAAAACTAGAAGAAAAACCAGCAACAGATTTACTCATTTTGAAAAAGTGTATATGAAACTTCTAATACTTGATTATGTAAAATCAGTAGGTGTTGACATCTAATATTTTGGGGAAAATTACTTCCTCTTTTCCTGACAAACTTCAGAATTGACTTTATAAATTGTTTGTTTGCCATTTGAAAGGCCAATTCATTCAAGATTATAATTCTTTCATAATTTCATAGTTATATTTTATATATATATATATTCATACATGTTGTTGTCGTTGTTGTTGTTGTTATTCAGTCCCCTTGTCCCCCTCCCTGTCCCTCATCATCTCCCAGAGTTTGTCAGAGTTCATGTTCATTGCATCAGTGATGCGGTCCAGCCATCTCATCTTCTGATACCCTCTTCTGCCCTCAATTTTTCCCAGCATCAGGGATTTTTCCAATGAGTTGTCTGTTCGCATCAAATGACCAAATAATGGAACTTCAACTTCAGCATCTGTCCTTCCAGTGAATATTCAGGGTTGATCTCCCTTAAGATTGACTAGTTTGATCTCCTTGCTTCCCAAGGGACTTTCAGGAGTCTTCTCCAGCACAACAGTTAAAAGGCATCATTTCTTTGGTATTCTGCCTTCTTATGGTCCCACCTGTCACAACCATACATGACCACTAGGAAGACCATAGCCTTGACTATATGGACCTTTGTCATCAGAGTAATGGCTCTGCTTTTCAACACACCGTCTAGGTTTGTCATTGCTTTCCTGCCAAGATGCAATCGTTTTCTGTTTTCATGGCTGCAGCCACTGTCTGCAGTGATTTTGGAGCCCAAGAAAAATAAATGTGTGACTACTTCCACCTTTCCTCTTCTATTTTCCTACCAGTCATGGTGCCGGATGCCATGATCTTAGTTTTTTTTTAGTATTTAGTCTTAAGCCAGCTCTTTAACTCTCCCCCTTCACCCTTATCAAGAGACTCTTTAGTTCCTTTTTGCTTTCTGCCTTTAGAGTGATATCATCTGCATATCTCATCTGCATCTGAGTTGATGTTTCTTGCACTTATATCGATTCCAGCTTGTAACTCATACAGCCCATCATTTCTCATGATGTACTCTGTGTATAAGTTAAATAAGCAGGGTGACAATATACAGCCTTCATGTACTATTTAGCAAAAATGTAAAAGCTATTCACAAAATTTACATGGAGTTCAAGAGACCTCACAGCAAAATAATCTTGTAAAAAAGATCTACAGTTCGTGATTTTGAAACTTATTAAAAACCACTAGTAATCAAAACAATGTGATATTGTATTGCGCAAGGAACTCTGCCCAATATTATGTAACAACCTAAAGGGGAAAAGAATCTGAAAAAAAAATGCATATGTATAACTGAATTGCTCTGCTATATACCTGAAACTAAACACAACATTGTTAATCAACTATACTCTGATATAAAATAAAATAACACAGGAATCCATAGACTACAATTGAAAGCCTAAAAATAAACCGAAGTCTCTATGATCAACTGATTCTCAAAATGGCACCAAGACCATTCAATAGTGCAAGAATAGTCTCTTCACCAAATTGTGAAGATACTACTGATACCCACATGCAGAAAAAAGAAGTTGGATCCCTATTTCACACCATTTAAAAAGTTAATTTATAATGGATAGAAAATCTAAGCACTAAACTATATAAGCACTATACTGCTGCTGCTGCTGCTAAGTCGCTTCAGTCATGTCTGATTCTGTTCGATCCCATTGATGGCGCCTACCAGGTTCCCCCGTCCCTGGGATTCTCCAGGCAAGCGCACTGGAGTGGGTTGCCATTGCCTTCTCCAAGCACTATACTATATAAGCACTAAAACTATAACATTTAGAAGAAACCACAGGGAGATCTTTATGACTTTGATTTGGTGAAGGATCCTTAGATATGACACCAAAAGCACAACCAACAGAAGAAAAATAGATATGTTTGGATTAGATCAAATTTAAAATATTTTGTGTATCAAGCACATGTTCAAGAATGTGAAAAGCAATTCACAGAATTAAAGAAGATATTTCTGAATCATATATCTGATAAGGGTATCCCATGCATAATATATAAAGAACACTTGCAACTCAACAACAAAGAGACAAACTTTCTAATATAATCCATTTGAAGTTTTATCTATATCAGTGCATGGGCTTTAAAAGTTTTTTTTTTTTTTTTAAATGTAAGTTAGTATGTTTTATCTGTAAATCATGAACTAATCCCCAGTAGCTCAGCTGGTAAAGAATCTGCCTACAAAACAGGAAACCCTGGTTCAATTCCTGGGTCAGGAAACTCTCCTGGAGAAGGAAACGGCTACCCAGTCCAGTATTCTGGTCTGGAGAATTCCATAGACTGTATAGTCCATGGGGTGGCAAAGAGTCGGACATGACTGAGCAACTTTCACTTTTCACTTTAAATCAGAATGTAGAACGTACCATACTTAATTCTTAGGAGGTTATCAATTTGCAGATAGCAATGCATTGATTTAAAACACTTACAAATGGGAGTCAAGTAGTTAAATTTTCCTTTGAAAGATGTAATATTTGCCTCTCTGTTCATGGGCTACATTAAAACTCTGAATAATTGCTTTTGTTTAGATTGATTCTTCAGTTTCACTTATCAAAGTGGAATAGTTGAAAATCTTTCTAATTAACTTGATATTAGAGTTTAACTTCTGTTATATCAATAATTCATTAAACATGTCTTCTCATATTATTCTATTGCTGGGGTACATCCTCAAGTAAATTTCCCATGTGGTTATGCATATGAAGTATAGTTTTGAGTTTTTGCATGTATGAACAATGTATGAAAACTTTTCCGGACCATTTTAAAATAAAGAATCCATTGTTTTATTTTTCTGTTTTGAAAAAGAGGATCTGAACAGATTACCATTAATTCTGTCAAGGATGGTGGAGGAGCACAGTTGATGAGAATATTTTTCAGTTGATCATCTTGTTTTCAGCCTTTTAACTGCTTGCCATCTTTGGTTCATCAAGTCTGCATCCCAAGCCTCTGAAGAGTATTTTGGGAAGGTTCAGTGCCTCCTTACCTTCAGTCCTCTCCATAAGCCATATTTATGGCTTCAACTACCTGAACTGTGCTTTATGAGTCAGTTCCTTTCCACCCGCCTGCTAGAAATGTCTAGTTTGCTGATGACCTACCACTTTTTCTCTTCATTTTATGCCTATAGCTTTTTAAAATGCCTTTACTATCACAGTTTAGGTCTCTCAGAGGGGAGAAAAATAATTACATTTTCCAAGTCCATCTTCTTCAATGAAAACTTTGCTTAACACAATTCATTGACACATCACATTTGGGTATATGAAGATATTGTATTGACGCTTTGTAAAATGGGAAGTCAGTCCCACTAGCAATTTATTTTAACATATGTGAAAAAGTAGTGAAAGTGTTAGTCTCTCAGTCATATCTGACTGTGACCCCATAGATTGTAACCTGGCCAGCTCCTCTGTCCATGAAATTCTTCAGGCAGGAATACTGGAGGGGTAGCTGTTCTTCCACACCTAGGAACTGAACTCAGGTCTTCTGCATTGCAGGCAGACTCTTTACCATTTAAGCCACCAGGGAAGATCCAAAAGACATTTGACTATTTTTCCTATTATCCGGTCATTTGACTATTTTTCCTATTACTTAGACTGTGTTCTCACTACATACTCCTCTTTTCCCTATTGTATAGGCTTGAAATTTCTTTATAATTTCATATGTGCTTATTCACTCAGTCGTTTCCGACTCTTTGTGACCCCATGGACTGTAGCCCGCCAGGCTCCTCAGTCCTTGGGGATTCTCCAGGCAAGAATACTGGAGTGGGTTGCCATGCCCTCCTCCAGGGTTATATTTTCATACAGGTTATTTAATCTTGTCTGTTTTAAAATATATTCTCAGAATTTCATCTTCTCAAGTAGCTTTTCTGATTCCTCTCAAATCCTTTTTTTTCCCCAAAAAAAGGGAATTCTAATGACACTGTGTTAAGGTGTTTTCTTTTTAACCTTATTTAATATAAATTCTGACACTTTGTACTACTATGTAAGTTTTACTATATAGGACTCAATAATATTGACTTTAACTAGTTATATCCAACACTGAATACTCTCAACTCCAACACATAAACTGCTGTCTACAAAGGAAAGATCATGCTTGAGATAGACATAGAAAATCCCACAACTTTCTATACTTTACAGCTAAGGTTCTCCAAACTGAGCACTCATCAGAATCACCTGAAGAACAAATTCCTGGGTCACATCCCATGATTTTTAAAACAATTTGTGTGTATACAGCCCAGTAATTTTCATTTCTATTAAGTTACCAGTACTGATTATCTGGGGACTATAACATGAGAAACCTTGCCTAGAGAATCATTATTCCCTTGAAAAATAGCATAGCTCAAACCTCCTGAATGTCAGAGATGAAAGGATTTAAAAACATCCAAATATGTTAAGAGACTTTTTAAAGTATTACTTTATATCAGTTCAGTTCAGTCGCTCAGTCATGTCCGACTCCTTGCGACCCCATGAATCGCAGCACGCCAGGCCTCCCTGTCCATCCCTCCTGGAGTTCACTCAGACTCATGCCCATCGAGTCAATGATGCCATCCAGCCATCTCATCCTCTGTTGTCCCCTTCTTCTCCTGCCCCCAATCCCTCCCAGCATTAGAGTCTTTTCCAATGAGTCATCTCTTCACATGAGGTGGCCAAAGTACCCGAGCTTCAGCTTCAGCATCATTCCTTCCAAAGAAATCCCAGGGCCAATCTCCTTCAGAATGGACTGGTTGGATCAGTAGGTATTCAATAGAAGATAAAAATGTCTGAGGAGGACATACCAGAAAATCAAGTGTTTTCTGTGGTTAATAGTATCACACTCTTGTAAAATGAGTCAAAGTACACATATGCATTAAACTGCAGCAAGTTTATGGTTGCAACTATTATGGGAACTAATCAAAACCCACAAATATTAAAAACGGACCTCATCCTCTTGTCTGCATTTTCTACATGTAAGCCCAATATTTATGAGATTCTTGTGTGCTAACATGAAAGAAATATTTATTAAAGATAGGACTTTTAACAATGTATGAACTGCTGGTCCTTCCCTAGAAATTATGGAGTGTGTAATAATGGCTAAAATAAAATCAGAATTGCTAGTTTCCCATTTTGTAGAGCAATAATG
Source organism: Neotragus moschatus (assembly GCA_006410615.1). Taxonomy (NCBI): domain Eukaryota; kingdom Metazoa; phylum Chordata; class Mammalia; order Artiodactyla; family Bovidae; genus Neotragus; species Neotragus moschatus. Next base: position 4,784,432 of record SJYA01001316.1, on the reverse strand, counting down.
TGAATGTTCCCAGTGGAGTAGTAAAGCTACATTATGAAAGGAATTGTATTATTAAAAAGTGAACTTCCAAAGTCACAGATCCATATTTTTCAACACCGAGTATATCTCATGATTTAGCTTTAAGAAAAGTTAGATAGTATGAACAAATGTCTACTTTTTGAGATTGTATGTGAATTATTGAAAAACTGCTTCATAAACATATGTAGGCTTCAGATATTCTTTAGGGTTTGTGTGTGTGTGTGTGTGATGAATTCAGTACAGAATATTTTCAAAACTATTATACACTAAAAAGGATGAATTAGAAAGACTGCCATCCATATCATATTTATCAACAAGCTTTTGCAATTTTATTTAATGAGCAGTGTTTTTGATTGGTCACCTCCAGTGTGATAATAAAGTAAAGCTTATGCTCTTTGTTCAATTTTTACCTTTTATAAAAAAGAAAATCATTTAGCATGATGTTGTCAGTATTTTTCCATGCCATCAAACATGCTTCTGAAGCATAATTTTTATGTACAAATAGCACTATACCATATAAATGACATAAATCAAGCATATTTCCTATTGTTCAAAATTTCCTTAAAATTGTTTACTGAGAGTGAAATTGCTGAGTTAGTGTATAAATACATTCATGACTCTTAGTAAAATCTTTTGCACAAAAATATGCAATGACTAATATGCCTGCCTGCGTTAAGAATATATGTTTCCAGGACCCTTATATATAAGTATTGCATTTTATCATTTTATTTATGTTTTTGCCAATTTGGTAGGTGAATTCATATGTCAGTGTAGTTTTAATTTGCCTTTTTGCAACTTTCTAATAGATAGTTTAGGGTATAATTTTAAGCTAATTATCTTCCTCAGCTTAAAATACAGCCATATTTCATATTATGTAAATGCAGGAAAAAGATTACTAAGATTTTGGAAAGATTGCCTTTATACAATTTTCCTTTTTTAAATCTTGGAAGTCTAAAGTAAATGTATACATGATTGCTGTAGCTGATTTTAATATATAAGAATAATAGAAGTTTGTTTTTCTTTTTCTTTTTTTCATTGTTTCCCCTCTACTTTTATGTGCACAAGAAAGTTTTATTTACACTCATTTATGAAACTCAGAATTAGTGTATAGTTTTAATGGCTAAAAAGAGTTGCAGTTCATATGTGGTCCAAAACATGATATATTAATGATATATTTCTTAGAATTAACACTTTTTTTAGGTAATAGAAAACATTATAAACTGTATGAGCATGTTTCTTTCCTTGACAGTTATCCAAATCAAAATAATTTCATTTGCAAATTGAGGTATGATTAATTAATAAAACCTGTAAGAACACAAAGAGAGGATATTACATGAGAATGAAATCTTCAGAATTTAGCCTTCAGATTTATTTTGTCACTTACTCTCAATGTGTATGAATTAGCTATAAAGTAAATGACTTGATTTTCTAAACTGGGACTGATATGAGACTTTATATATACTTACAAATATTTTTCTAGGAAGAAACACATTCATTCCATACAACACATAAGCATGATGTGTGTGTGTGTGTGTGTGTGTGTGTGTGTGTGTGTGTGTGTGTGTAAGAGAGAGAGAGTTTGATATGCTTTATCTCAGATAACAGTATCAGTCCTATGAGCATATGACAATAAGAAAGGACCACTGGAGAGAATCTGGAGATACCATTTTTGTACCATTTAGACAAAGAAAATGGTGTGTGTGTCAAAGAAGGAGGGGGTTTGTGGAGTAACTTGAATATTTTAATGGGATCGATTGTATAAAACTAATTGTTGAAATTATAATTATTGAATCTATCTATTAATATCAAATTTAAATATGATAATATAGCATAACATTTTAGAAAAATAATTACTGAATGAGACAGTAAAATAAGCTTTATAACTTCAGAAGTGCTTCAACTTTAGTTTATGATTGGCTCTTTTCCAGCAGTAGAATTGGCAGAGTTCTGATAGGGACCTAAATGCAACTCTGCTGTGATAAGAAATGGGAAAAAAATAAAAAAAGTAATTGCTTTAGCAATGATCTAGTTTGGAAGTGATGGATTCTTTCAGGTAGCATTCAGTAACCTTTCTGTCCCTGGCACACTCATCTGAGCACTCTATTGAGGTCAAATATCTCTGTCTAGGGAGGTGGAAACTGTTTAGAAATCTGCTACTATCCAAAATATTGCAACTGAACTGTTGGTACAGTTGTACACTAAGGTGTGCTATTTTTTCTGTCCGTGAACATGAGGTGAAGAGTAACTATCTCTTCAGGATTTTTCTACTTGATACTTTTTAGGATCTAATGAGATCAGTCAGCTTTAGATAAACATCCTGATACTGAACTTGCATTTGTCATCTCCTGCTAACTCGTTTGTTTGAGTCATTCTTACAGAGGGAAAGGCAGTGTATGTTTAGAGCAAAAGAAATGCCTGTTTTTCTACGACTATTTGAAGAAAGGAAACAAAACACCTCAATAAAGATGTAGAAAAGTCTGGCTTTTGGATTTGTTCTGTTTTTCTTCTGACCAGCTGCACATGTTTGGGAAACTAAGCATTTACTTTGACAGACTTATTCTGCATCACACCTTCTACTGAGTTTTCTGAAAAAGCGAAAAAAGTATTTTGTCCTCTGACATTCACACACCAGGTGGTCTAATTTTTGCCTGTTGGCTCACAATAGGTGTTTGTAGGTTTTCTCCCTGACCTGAATCAATTCTCCAACTGACAGAGCAAAGTAAATCTTGGACAAAAACAACAAAGAATATGTTTCTACTAGTAAGGTCAGTGTGAATTATGGAGGAGTTATGTACTAAGGTGATATATTAGCATCCTGTGAGTGCTTTTGTTTGAACAGAAGTATTAAAATATCAGGGCATGTTGACTTAGACACATGATTGTTGCAGTCCCAGTTTTAGTATTTCTTCACTCTCCTGATACTTCATTAGTTGTACAGTTAGAACACGAGCAGTCTTCTTTCTCTAGTCCCAACAGAAACAGGGTTAATCACAGATAATTTTTCCTAGCATGATTCCTCTGTAAGTGGCACCAAGAAAGCATAGCAGCAAGATATGTTCATGTTCCTAATCATTGTCCTCAAATGGTAGTCCATGATTCTGGCTCTAGTTTCCCTTATTTAAGTAAACTCTTGATTATTAAATTTTATACTTTTGACATCACTTGAAGCAATGTAGTAAAAATTACCTCCTAGGGTAAATTAGACTTTTTTTTAAATACTGGTACATATTTATATTTCAGTTAAGGAATGAATCCATTCTACTGTTTTGAAAATTACTTAGCAATTCATATTCAAGTCTTTTATACTGATCATGTTTTTGTTTTTTTAATAGATTTTGCTCCTGTTCACTTTCAGTATTTTCATTTCCCAGTATAAAACCTAAATATTATTCTCTGTTCTTCAGAAGTATTTTACACTTTAATTAGTTTTCTTTGGATGTTCTCTAGTTTTCTGACATCTTTTTGCAGATGAAAATTAGAACCACACTATTAGAAGTATATATATTGTATGGATTTCATCAATATGGATGTAGGTTTATATTTTCCAGTGTTTTCAGTACTCTTGATTATCCCCATGGTTTTCATCTCTGTAACAGAATTATTGTTGCGTTCTTAAATTGATGGACATCTAAGCTTACTGAGTGAATAGAAATTTATAACTATAGATTTTATGATGTACAATATAGAGTACTTTTCCAAAAAAACAAAAACAGAAAAACGTGTTTTATCTTTTAAATATATGGTATATTCACATATTCATGTTTTAAAATGCATAAAGTCCAGTAATTTGTTTTCTGCAACCAAATCATCCGTTTTTTTATTTTTGTAGAGTTATATTATATAAAGATAAGAAAATCCTAATCTCATATCCCTTTTATTCAAATTGCTTCATCAGTTCAGTTCAGTTGCTCACTTGTGTCTGACTCTTTGTGACGCCAGGCTTCCCTGTCCTTTACCAACATCCAGAGCTTGTTCAAACTCATGTCCATCGAGTCAGGGATGCCATCCAACCATCTCGTCCTCTCTTGTCCCCTTCTCCACCTGCCTTCAATCTTTCCCAGCATCAGGGTCTTTTCCAATGAGTCAGTTCTTCGCATCAGGTGGGTAAAGTATTGGAGCTTTAGCTTCAGCATCAGTCCTTCCAATGAATATTCAGGACTAGTTTCCTTTAGGATTGACTGGTTTGATCTCCTTGCTGTCCAAGGGATTCTCAAGAGTCTTCTCCAACACAATAGTTCAAAATCATCAGTTCTTTGGTTCTCAGCTTTCTTTATTTTCCAACTCTCACATCCATACATGGCTACTGGAAAAACCATAGCTTTAACTAGACAGACCTTTGTCGGCAAAGTATTGCTTCATACTTAATGCATTATTTTTCTTCACACTACATGCATTATTTTGCACCTCGCTTCAAGTACTTAGCATGTTTTGGATAACATTCCTTTATTCTTGAAGAGTTCCATATTCTTTTATGGTTGCATACTATTCCATTGTATGGATATTTAACCTCTGTCCATGGAATTTCCTAGGCAAGAATACTAGAGTGGGTAGCTATATCCTCCTCCAGGGGATCTTTACAACCCGAGGATTGAAACCCTGAGTCTCCTGCACTTCAGGCAGATTCTTTACTGTCTAATCCACCAGGGAATTACAGTAAGACTAGTTAACATCTATTACCAGAGGTTGCTCTCATGGTAAAGAATCTGCCTGTAGTGCAGGAGACCTGGCCAGCACATATCTGTTCTCCTAAGAGAACTATATTTCTTAATGCCCAGGTTGTAGGAGCACTCTGTTTTCCAGTTTTGCTCATTTCTAATTATATTAAATTGTGCTTAGATAATTTAAAAAAATAGTAATTCATTGGAGTTTTTGTAGCCTAATATATTGTAATTTCTGTGATTATTTCTTACTTAAAAGAAAACATTTTTATGTATATCATGTAATTGTATTTTAATTTTAATTTATATTCCTACTTTTATATCCTTTATGGTCTAATTTACTTAAGTATATGCACTGGCTTCTATTTTGCATCCTTACTTTTATCAATTTCATCTGTCAAGTACTTCCTCTTCCATGTACTTCTTCATTCATTGGTGACTTGGTATGTCATAAAATTATTATTATATATTCTTCCTTAATCTCCTGAAATTTATGCTTTTAAGGCTTTTTTTGTGTTTCACCCATTTTTACATTAAAAGCATATTTTTTGCTTCATTTACTACTGTTTGGTATAAATTGAAAATCATTTGCAACTGACATTATAAATCCTTTCTCTTCTATTTGCCTTTGTCTATTAATTTATTTTCAAAGTTTCCTAATAGTTCCGTTTTTGCAGTAGACTTTTTATATATCATAGACTTTAGTTTTACTTTGTGATTCTGAGGGTTTTTCTTCAATAGTAAATTACCAATTTACATTTATTTATGAGGCAGATACACTTCTGGAAATGCCATATTATTGATTGCAGAATTATTCCGTAGGTTTGTGATTTTAGGATATTTAGGACAGTTAATGTATGTTTCTTAATTACATGATTATGCTTTCTTAAACATGTTCAGAAATTATAATCCAAACCTGAATGATTTTAGATTATTGCACTAAATCATATTGTTAACAGATAAACATATTATAGTGTGTTTCTGTTTCTTGACTATCTCTTTTTCTGCATCTGCAAGAAAAGGTCTGTCTGTAGTCTTGTACAGTTTTACTAAGATGTGTTTAAAGAAAGTTTTGGATAATTATGAAATCAGAAATGGCAAAGACTAGCCAAGCATAGCTCAGTGTCATACTCTGAATTTAGTACCATCTTTCAAGCCAAGCAGGATTCTCTTTCCCATTTTCGACTTCTCATGTTTCAGGCTATTCTTGCTATTGTGTTTAATTTTCTAATTTAATAAATCTTATACTTGAATATATTCATTTTTCTAAGATGGCTGTAACAAAGTACCATACACTGAATAGCTTAAAACAACCAAAATTGATTTTCTTATAATTCTTGGAGGCCAAAAGTAAACAATCAAGATGTCAGCAGGACTGGGCTCCCTCTGAAGCATGTCAGGGAGAATCATTTTCCTCATCCTAGTTTCTGATGGTAGCTGTCAGTCCTTAGCATTCCTTGGCTTTCAACTGTCTCACTCCAATCCCTACCTCTTTGGTCATAAGGGACACCAGTCCTAATGGACCAGGACCCAGCATAATGATCTTGTTTAATTTGATCACATCTGCAAAGTTTTTATTTACATTAAGGTCACATCACAGGTAATGGGAATTTTGATTTCAATATTTTTAGAGGAAGGTCACAATTATAGCCATAAATTTAAGTAATAGAAAGTAACCCCAGTGCTTCAGTAATTTTGTAAAACTTACGTCCATTCAATGTAAGTTCTGTATTCTAGAGTTTAATTGTATATAACATTTGCCTAAAACTCTGTGTAATGAATGAACATACACTTAGATTGTGGGTTACTATAAATATTTTTTTTTGCATTAGGAAAATTCAGTAAGACATATTTTAAAATTTCATTTAAATTGTGCTGAATTTATCTGTATTCACACTATTTTTTCCCATTACATCAAAATGGAAAAGAAATATATTCTTATTATGTTTTCTCTTTACTCATAATGGGCACAGTCAAGCAGCAATTATTGTAGTTGATGTGATTCATTTTTTTGCATTTAATAGAAATTACTAACCAGAATTATTGTTCAAGTCTGTCACCAAGGAACAAATCACAATAATCGAATCCAAGAAGAATCAATATGATGACTCATTAGCAATGAAATCTTACCAGGAGCCCCTAATGGCTAAAGATGTCACACCGTATTATTTAGATGAACCAGATAATAATAAAATTAGATTCTGAAAACTGAAATAGGACTATATTCTGTATTTATGTCAGGGCTTTAAAGATTTTAAAATTATTGAAATTGATTTATGTTCTTTGTTGTTCCTCTTATCATTTTTTTTGAAATGCATTTTTAAAATTTATTGAAGATTGTATCTGACTGATGCTTAGGAGTTTTTAAAAAGACTTTTCCTAAAAAATATTTACTATATTTTATGTGTCACTTGAATATAATGTTCAATTATGTATTTTATAATATAATGTTCAAACTGTATTTTTAGTTTCCTCAATTCAGATGCAGTGCACACGTGTACATAGGTCCATATTCTCTCTCCCTCTCTCTTTCTCTGACTCTCACACACACACATGCAGAACACAAATTCTAAAGCACACTGAAAGAGAATTCAAATAAATTATTGTTTATATGGCATCCAGTCTAATTTGAAACCTCTCCAGTTATACTGTCATGACCCCTGAATATCTGCTCTTATCAACTATTTCATTCTTAGAAATAACACAAGTCAGCAGTGGGACATTGGGATGGATAGTGGTGGTAGAACTTACTTTCTCTGGAAGAATGATCGATAACCAATTTAGAACTTAAAATACTTAAATTTTACATGATTAAATTTTCCATATTTTCTTTCATTGTGATTCTATGAGTTAATCCTTTATATTATCTATACAGATAATCAGTCTCTCCTCCATAGGTAGACAGGAGAATTTGTCCTCTTGACCAAGTTGTTGTTCATTAATTTTTTTAAAGTACCTACCTTACATCAGAAACTAAACTAAAATGTGGAAACCGAGAGTATAGACTGCCCTCAATAACTAACAGTATAATAAAGTTATTATACTATGTGAAAAATTCAATAAGATACTCTAATTACAGTGGATATAAATCTATACATGAAGAACAAGTCATGAACTCCTACTGTATGCAAAGAATTCTTCCAGGTGCTACTGAAGATCATCAGAAGTGTAGAGCAGGGGGTCTCTGCCTTCAAGAGTTTACCATTTAAATGGGAAAAGAAGACCTGAAGATGAGGTGTCAAATTCAGGTAGAAGACAGAAGTACAATATGAAGGATTAGTTGCCTTATATGCCATATAAGTGGTATGATAATAAGTGCTATCAGTTCAGGTGAGGGATAGTCAGTTTATTTAATAGAGGCCTATTCAGATTGTCTCTTTCTTCTGTAAATTTTGGCAAGTTTTATTTTTCAAGGAATTGAACCATTATCTAATCATCCAATTTGTTGACATAGAGTTGATATAGCATGCTTTATTATCATTTTAACATCTATGGAATCTATAGTTATATCCCTCTCTGCTTTCATTTCTGACATAAGTCATTTGTGTTCTTTCATTTTTTTAAATTATCATATATAGAGGTATCAATTTTATTGATATTTTCATAGAAGAAACTTTTGGTTCTGTTGACTTTTTCCTACTAATTTTTCATTTTAAACTTCATTGAGTTCTGCTGTCTTATTAGTTTTCTTCCCTTTACTTTGAACTTAATTTACTCCTCTTCTTTTTTGTTTTTGTTTTTGTTTTTTTCTTTACTTTCCTATGGTGGAAACTTAGATTATTGGTTTTAGATCTTCTTTTCTAACATACATATCAATTTTATAAATTTCCCTCTGGGAAAAATTGCTTTTTCTCATACAAAAAAAAGTTGTATTCTTATTTTCATTTATTTCAAAATATTTTAAAATTTTTCTTGAAATTTATTCTTTGACAAGTGATATTTAGAGGTATGTTATTTAATCTCCATAGTTTGAGATTTTGTTATTTAAGCTGTTATTGGTTTCTAGTATAATTTTATTGTATTCTGAAAAAAGATGCTGTATGTTTTCTTTTAAATTTACTGAAATATACTTTATACCTCAGAATTTGAACTTTCTTGGAGTATTTCATATATGAGTTTGAAAAGAGGGCATATCTTGCTATTTTATTGGATGAAGTAGTTCATAGAGGTGAATTATATGCAGTTAATTGATGTTGCTGCTGAATTCAACTTTGTCCTTACTGATTTTCTGCTTGCAGGATTTGTTTATTTCTGAGGGAGGGATGATGAAGTCTCCAACTAACGATAGTTAATTCATTTTTCCTGCATTAAATTCTTAGATTTTTCCTCACATAGGTTAATGCTCTATTGTTAGATTTATATGTACTAAGAATTATTATGTCTTCTTTGACAGTTGTCCACTTTATTATTATGAATGCCTTTCTTTATCCCCTATAACTTTCCTTGATTTTAAGTTGGCTCTGTGTAAAAGGAACATTGATTCTGTATTTTCCTTTAATTAGTGCTACTGTTTGTAGTTCTTTCTCCATCCACTGACTCTTCACTTCTGTGTGTCTTTATATTTTAATTGGGTTACTTGTAGATAGCATAGTGTTATGCCATAGTGTTTACCTATCTTTCAATTGATGAATCTTTTCATTGATATTTAAATTAGCTTTTGATATAGTCGATTCGTATCTGCTACATTCAGTACTGTTTTGTTTGTACCCTTGTTCTTTGTTCTTAATTTTATCTCCACACTTTTTCTACCATTTGTGATTTGATTTTAATATTTTATACAGTTCAATTTCTCTCCTTGTTTATTAGCATATCATTTATATATATATATATATATTTTACTTTTTTAATAGTTTCCCTAGAGTTTGCTGTATACATTTGCAGCTAATCTAAGTCCACCTCATATAACACTGTACCACTTCACAATAATGTAAATGTTATATAATAACTAAATAATACAATTTCTTTCTTCGATCTCTAATATCATTACTGTTAGTCCTTTTATATACATCCACACATGTGCACATATATACGAATACCTTGTTGCTATTATTATTTTGTACTGTTACCTGTTAAATCAATTATGAATAAGAAAAGTAAATGAGTTCTGAGTTTTTTTTTAACCTTTGCTTAATCCTTCTTAATCATTCTTTCTTTATGTAGATTCACTTTCTGACCTATTTTATTTTCTTTTTCTGTAAAGATCTTTTAACCTTTTTTGCATGGCAGGTTTATTGGCAACAAATGTCCTGTTTTATTATCTAACAAGTATTTATTTTTCCTTTACTTTTGAAGGATAGTTTCTCAAGGTACAGATTCTATGTCATTATTTTTTTCTTCTCTCAACACTAAATATTTTACTCTCATCTTGTCTTCATTTGTAAGTTTTCTGAGGAAAAGTTGGATATCATTCTTATCTTTTCACATCAGTGTGCTCAGTTGCTCAGTCATGTCTGTGTCCCCACGGACTGTAGCCAGCCAGGCTCCTCTGTCCATGGGATTTTATAGGCAAGAATACTGGAGTGGGTTGCCACTTCCTCCTCCAGGGGATCTTAGCACCTCATGGATTGAACCCCCATTTCTTGTGTTTCTCAACTTGGCAGGGAGATTATTAACCACTGTCCTTTGGAAATTCCACATTAACAAACTGAAGAATAAAAACCATGTGATCATCTCAATAAACGCAGAAAAAACTTTTGATAAAATCAATATCAATTTATGATAAAAACTCTCCAGAAAATGGGTATAGAGGGAACCTACCTCTATAAATAAAGGTCAACATAATAAAGGTCATATATGACAGACCTACAGCTAACATCGTTCTATAGGTTGGGGTTTTTTTCCCTCTTTCAGATTTTTTTCACATTCTACAGTTGGAAATTACCATGCCTAGGTGTAGTGTGTTTGACATCATCTTTTCTGTAGTCTGGAATCCGAGTTTCCTGGACCTTTTTATTTGTGTCTGATATTAATTTGGGGGAAAATATCAGTTATCATTGTTTCAAATATTTCTTCTGATCCTTTCTTTTTTCTTCTTTTAGTACTTTCATTATATGTGAATTATACCCTTTGTATTTGTTCTGCAGTCTGAGAATATTCTGTTCTTTATTTTTTTTTCTTTCAGTTTTTGTTCGCTTTGCTTTTGGTTTTTGACAAATCTATCAACAGATCCTCGAGTTCAGAAAAGTTTTTCAGCTGTGTTGACTTTACTAAAAAGCTGATCAAAGGAATGCTTCATTTCTGTTACAGTGTTTTTTCTTCCCCCTCTAGCATTTCATTTTGATTCTTTCTTAGGTTTTCCTTTACTTTGCCTACATTGCTCATCTGTTCTTACATGTTGTCTACTTTCCCTTAGACCCCTTAGCATATTAGTCTTAATAGTTTTGAAATCCAGTGTAACAGTTTCAGCATCCTGCTATGTCTGCCTTTTTTATATCATGTAGGTATTTTTTTTTCCTGAGTAATCAAACATGACGTACTACAATGAGGATACCTTTTTCTTGCTTCAGAATGGTTTTTATTTGATAGTTCAGTTCAGTTCAGTTCAGTTGCTCAGTCATGTCTGACTCTTTGCGACCCCATGAATCGCAGCACGCCAGGCCTCCCTGTCCAACACTATTTCCCGGAGTTCACTCAGACACGTCCATCAAGTCCGTGATGCCATCCAGCCATCTCATCCTCTGTGATCCCCTTTTCCTCCTGCCCCCAATCCCTCCCAACATCAGAGTCTTTTTCAATGAGTCAACTCTTCTCATAAGGTGGCCAAAGTACTGGAGTTTCAGCTTCAGCATCATTCCTTCCAAAGAACACCCAGGGCTGATCTTTAGAAAGGACTGATTGGATCTCCTTGCAGTCCAAGAGAGTCTTCTCCAACACCACAGTTCAAAAGCATCAATTCTTCGGCACTCAGCTTTCTTCACAGTCCAACTCTTGCATCCATACACGACCACTGGAAAAAACTTAGCCTTGAGTAGATGAACCTTTGTTGACAAAGTAATGTCTCTGCTTTTCAATATGCTATCTAATCCCCCCCCAAAAAATGTCAGAATGATAAAAATGTATTATTGCTCCACAAATTCAACAATGAAAAGAAGAAAACTATGCATGTATGCAAATACTAATATGCTTACCTAGGAATGATAATGACTTTTTAAAATATTATATTATATAACAGGGAGTTGTTTTTAATGCAAAATTGCAAACTTGTTTCATTTATATATAAAATAAATGTTTTTAATCACTCACTATGTACCAATTAATTTATTCTAGGCACTTCTAACATACTGAAAATAAATAGAATCACTATTCATAAGGCATTTACATTCTAGTGATTTACTATAATATTTTTGCAAGTTTTTATGTAGTTAAAAAGATACTATATTTGTAATATTAACTTAAAGCATAAGTAATATGTCTTAAACTATTTCTGAATATGTAATATATATGGAAGTAGACTAGTAACTTGGAGAATGCAATAGCACCCCACTCCAGTACTCTTGCCTGGAAAATCCCATGGATGGAGGAGCCTGGTAGGCTGCAGTACATGGGGTTGCCAAGAGTCGGACATGACTGAGCAACTTCTCTTTCACTTTTCACTTTCACGCATTGGAGAAGGAAATGGCAACCCACTCCAGTGTTCTTGCCTGGAGAATCGCAGGGACGGAGGAGCCTGGTGGGCTGCCCTCTATGGAGTTGCACAGAGTCGGACACGACTGAAGTGACTTAGCAGCAGCAGCCTCAGCAGCAGCAGCAGCAGACTAGTAACTTCCTGAGCTCAAGAACTGTACATCATCGCATTCAAGCAAAGTTGCTTCAGACCAACCTGGAACACCACTGGAGGAGCAGTGCAGTGTTTGGGAACTGACTCTGCTGCTTGCCTTGACATGTTATTTTAACTTTTTATGGCATCAGTTTTCTATGTGTAAAACATGCATAGTCGTAGATTCTATCTTAAAATATAATATGAATAGTTTATTCTGTGTAAAACATAAACAACAGTGCCTGACAAGTAGTAAGCACCATGTGCATACTTGTTACAATCATTCTATGTGTGGGGAAAGAGCTAAACACCAGATTCTGGGCCCATGGTTTTTTGGTTGCTTTGAAAACTGTCAGTAGCAAGGCATGGCACTTGATAATGGCTTAACACTAAATGGATTAGGAGGGTTTAGTAAAGATGTTGGTGTATCCTGGGCATAGCTCATGTGTGTAGGTTTTATACATATATATCCATATATAGTCTGCGTTGTCTTTTATGCCTGTTCAGTTTCTCAATTTCTGTGCCTCTCAATTCTTTACTTCATGCCATCTACCTTATCCTGGCTTTGGCAAAGGAACTTTCAAAAGGAAAAGCTGAACAACCACAATACATAATGATTAACAGTTATTCCTACTTCATTTGTACATAAAAATGGCACATATAATTTGTGCTTTTCTGCATTCACAAGAAAGATTTTTGAACTGAGGATAGAAACTTTTAGTTAGAAAAAACCATTAATGAAATAAAATATTGCCAAATGTTTAACTTGCATAATAAGTTTTATTGATGGCATCGCAATTCCAATTTTTTAAATCCATGAAATGTACATAGTAATTATAATATACTGTTGGCAAATATATTATGATGATAATGGATTTTATTTTCTTATAATGCTCGACTAATGAAACAGTCTTAGAGACAGTTTTTAGACTCTCTTCATGATAGGAATTTATTTTCTATAACATTGAAATTAAATTTTTCTTAAGAAAATTATTTCCTTTACCTCTTTATCAATATAAAATGTACATAATACAGAATTCACTTGTTTGAAGTAAATAATTTAATGATTTTAATAGATTCACAAGGTGTGCAACCATTGCCACATTCTCATTTTAGACCACTCTGAACACTCCCAGAACATGTGATTAACAGTCACTCTTCATCTCCCCCAACCCTAGTTCCACAGCCCCTGGGAGCCACTAAGCTACTTTCTGTCTAATAGATTTTCTTTTACATTTTCATGTAAGTCATATCAGTGGACTCATACAATATATGGTCTTTTTGGCCAATTTTTTTTTTTTAACTTAGTAAGATAAAAAACTTCTGGGATTAAAAAATTGTTCTTATATAGGAAAAACATGTTCATTTATATACACATACATACATATACACACACACAATCAGATTCCATTATCCAAAGGAAGCAGTTATTTTATGGCCATATCATATTTGATCATTTTCCATGTGTTATAATTATAAACTCTATTGAATATAATAGTTTTGTTACACTGAACTCTTGATTATTCAGACTAATAGAAGTTAACTGCAGCATAGCTAATGTTTAGGTCATGTACATTTACCTTTGGGATGTACCGTATGTTGTTTCAGCAGCCTGTTTGCTTGACTAACAGTGTTCAATTAGAGTAATATCAAAATTACTTGAATTCCCCTAGTATATAACAACTAGAAGCAGATAGAGATGGATATGAAGTATCATGTCAAACAAAAGTCAGCCTAAGATTAAAGCCTCACTATAATCCATAATGTGAACAATCCAAAATAGACAAATAATTTGACTGTTTTATTATACATAGAAAAGCACAGGTGATATAGTTAATTATTTTTATGGTTATTTTATAACCAAGAGAATATTCTTTTGGGGAATCCAAATGAGGTCTTTGTGGAAATATGGTAAAATTAATTCTCCTAGATGGAATTAATAATTATAATAGTAATGATACAGCTAACATTTATTGAATACTGACTTTTCCTAGAAACAGTTCTAAGAGATTCATATACATTCATTAATATTTGCTTACCATAACACTGTGAGGCTCGAAGAGGAGTTTATTGCCTATGAAACCTTGCAGACATTACTAGATGTACCATCCATTTTTCTTATTTTAATTTTATACTTTGACTCTCAGTGTGTTTTTGACATAGGAAAATTGAATTCTTAACAATTATTTTCACCAGTGAAAAAAAGCTACTTTTCCTTGCATCCATAAAACTCTGGTGTCTCCTATGGTAAAGAATCTGCCTGCAATGTTGGAGACCTGGTTCGATCCCTTGGTTTGGAAGATTCCCTGGAGAGAGTGGCTACCCAGTCCAGTAATCTGGCCTGGAAGATTCCATGGACTGTTTAGTCCATGGGGTCAGATAGAGTCAGACAAGACTAAGTGACTTTCACTTTCATAAAACTCTATTTTCTATTGAAAGAAACACGGATTTCACGAGAAGATCAGGAGTGAACAGTCCTAGTCCAATAAGATCCTTATTGAAATATGAAACACTTTAAAAACTCTCTTAATAAAGAAAGTGATATCTCAATGCTTTTTTTTTTTTTTTTTTGGACTGGGTAAGGCACGTGGGATCTTCGTAGTTCCTTGACTAAGGATCATACCCACACCCTCTACAGGGGAAGCCTGGAGTTTTAACCACTAGACCACCAGGGAAATTCCTTAGTCACATGTTTTTAATCTTGATTCCATTAATCTTAGATTTTCTGAGCTAGCAAAAAAAATTTTCTTCTTAAAATGCTAGTCAAATGCTTTCATTTTAGCAGAGTTGGGGATGGTTTGAAATATTTTCTTTAATGGCTCAGTATTGCTCAATCAAATAAAAAAAAGTCTATGACTAAGAATTATAGTTAACCTTGAGTAAGAAAGCCATGGAGTACAAAGATGTGATTGCAGCTGAGATTCCACTAACCCACAAAATTATGGGTCACCTAACACAAATTGTTGGAGAAGGCAATGGCACCCCACTCCAGTGTTCTTGCCTGGAGACTCCCAGGGACGGGGGAGCCTGGTGGGCTGCCATCTATGGGGTCACACAGAGTTGGACACGACTGACGTGACTTAGCATCAGCAGCAGCAGCAACACAAATTGTATTTTCCTCAGTTAGATTTTCACCCTTAACAGAGACAAGTGCTCCCATTCAGTATATACTTATTCAATTTTTATATTACTAAAACAGAATAGAAGAATGCAGGTATACTTTGGTAAATATATGATTTGCTATGTAGATATCTTGGAGAAGGCAATGGCACCCCACTTCAGTACTCTTGCCTGGAAAATCCCATGGACGGAGGAGCCTGGTAGGCTACAGTCCAGGGGGTCGCTAAGAGTCAGACACGACTGAGTGACTTCACTTTTGCTTTTCACTTTCATGCATTGGAGAAGGAAATGACAACCCACTCCAGTATTCTTGCCTAGAGAATCCCAGAGATGGGGGAGCCTGGTGTGCTGCCATCTATGGGGTTGCACAGAGTCAGACACGACTGAAAAGACTTAGCAGCAGGAGCAGCGTGTATATATCTATTTATATATAATACAGTAGATAGTTTAATAAATCATGCATTTCATGATATCTATAAAAATACAACACTTGAAACTAAATTGAAGCTAATTAGCCATATCAACACTATGTCTGTTTGTTTAACACCTAAGTACTGGGAGCATATCTTTAGAATATAATGTCATAAAGACCTAAATTTTGAAAATTACTTTGATATTATTATCTAAAATTAGCAATTAGTGAGAGACAATAGTTAGAAATAGTTTTGTTAAATTCTGTTGGAGCAATAGTATGTAGCTAGCTGAAAGAATTATTTCCAAATATTTCTTTTCAACCAGAATCTGAACTATAATTCAATAAGGTACAAGGAATTATCAGTAATGAGAAAATATTCACCAATGGATTCTATTTTATAATGTTGCAAAGTATGTGATATTGATAAACTTTTATTTCTCTCTATATATATTTCTAATGACAAATAACTTACATAAAATATCAGTTTCCAATTCATATATATGTATGTGTGTAGTGTGTGTAAGTTTTGTGCATCAGTAAAGCCTTTAAATAAGCAGCACAGAAGTGATGTTTAAAACAAACTTTTATTTTTTATTTTTTTATTTAAATTTATTTATTTTAATTGGAGGCTAATTACTTTACAATATTGTATTGAATAAACTTTTGTAGGCACCATTCGCATAATGTGTTTCCTCTTTATTAGTCATTAAGGAATTCTTAAATGAGTAGTTAATGCTAGAATGCTTAGAAGTAGGCACTTTCCACAAAAATAGTGACATATCAGTTCAGTTGCTTCACTATCTAATCCTAGAGAGTAGCATAGAACAATATGGTTAAGTAACTTGAAATTACTAGTTTTTTCAATTAGTAAGGAAAATACACAATTTAATAACATATTTAGAGAAATATGGAAACCAAGTAAAATATTTTATTAATCTGGGAAATACAAATTAAAAGTATAAAACGTTGTCTATGAATAGCATGGATAATACATATCATAAAATAAATTTGTCTCTTGTCAATGGAAATATGTACATTTCCAAGAGTAATTTAAACATGAATATGCCAAATATACTAGTGGTAAGGAATATCACATAAGGATATTCTTAGGATTAGTTTTTTAGTTCTCTCAGAAAAAATAATATTCTATCCCCTGGAGAGAGACAGAACTCCTCTCTAGGTTTCCCCATGATATTTGGGTAGAAGAGAAGCAAGAATGTATAGGGAAACAGTTGGATTTGGATCCCAGGCACTTATAAGATGGGAGAATAATATGATTAATGTTTTTAGAATGACAACTATATACAAAGCATTATGCTTATTGTTTTATATACCTTAAATCAAAAATCAGCTTCACTGAAGAGAATCCGGTTTCATCATAGAAGGATTCAGGCTATTCTAACTCTATTGTTCATTAATTCATAAAGAAGAAGGAATTAGCTTATATGGCAGTGAATTATGTTTTGACTGAATCAAGTATAGGAAGATTAAAAGCACTAGAACCTAAAAATAAAATGAAAATACCTATATGTTTGTGAGATTTGAAGGTAGATAATTTCAAAGTAAATTATCATAATTTTACAGTAGTAGATTCTTTACATTTATTGAATATTAAACAGTTCAGTTCAGTCGCTCAGTTGTGTCCGACTCTTTGCGACCCCATGAATCGCAGCACACCAGGCCTCCTTGTCCATCACCAACTCCCAGAGTTCACTCAGACTCACGCCAATCAAGTCAGTGATGCCATCCAGACATCTCATCCTCTGTCATCCCCTTCTCCTCCTGCCCCCAATCCCTCCCAGCATCAGAGTCTTTTCCAATGAGTCAACTCTTCACATGAGGTGGCCAAAGTACTGGAGTTTCAGTGTTAGCATCATTCCCTCCAAAGAACACCCAGGGCTGATCTCCTTCAGAATGGACTGGTTGAATCTTCTTGCAGTCCAAGGGACTCTCAAGAGTCTTCTCCAACACCACTGTTCGAAACCATCAATTATTCAGTGTTCAGTCTTCTTCACAGTGCTTACTGGTAAATGTTTAAAACACTAAATCTTATTTTAAATCCTCTGGAAACTATAAGATACTCTGTAGATATTTGCTTTTTACACATGTTAATTAATAACTGGTTTGGTGGCTCAGTTAAAACATCTGCCTGCAATGCAGGACACCTAAGTTCAATCCCTAGGTCAGGAAGATACCCTCAAGAAGGAAATGGCAACCCACTCCAGTATTCTTGCCTGGAGAATCCCATGGATAGAGGAGCCTGGTGGGCTACAGTCCACGGGGTCACAAAGAGTTGGACACAACTGAGCGACTTTACTTTTACTTTCATAATATGTATACAATCTAATGTATTGAATGAATGGAATAAAGCATTTCTGTAATGTGAACCATCATAATCCAGTACAGCTTTTCCTTACCAACCTGTTTATTCTCTCAATTATTATCACTTAGAGGACTCTAAGACTTTGAATTTGGTCTTAATAAGTAAGGATATGATAGAGTGAATATAAAAATTTAATTGATAGCAAACCTCTCAATAAACATAAAGAATTGACATAGATTAAAATATAGATTTGGAAAGCATGAGCATAAACAGAAGATGGCATTTTTAAATAATGGAATGCACACTTCAAATTTAAATGCTCTTTTATATAACAGAAGATATAGTAATGTACGTTGTTTATGCCTTTTCCTATCATTTCAGAGATAATGAGTCACACATAAACACATAAACTTCAGTATTCAGTTCAATTCAGTCACTCAGTTGTGTCTGATTCTTTGCGACCCTATGAACCACAGCACGCCAGGCCTCCCTGTCCATCACCAACTCCTGGAGTCTACGCAATCCCATGTCCATCAAGTCAGTGATGCCATCCAACCATCTCATCCTCTGTTGTCCCCTTCTCCTCCTACCCTCAATCTTTCCCAGCATCTGGGTCATTTCAAATGAGTCAGCTCTTGGCATCAGGTGGCCAAAATATTGGAGTTTCAACTTCAACATCAGTCTTTCCAGTGAACACCCAGAACTAATCTCTTTTAGGATTGACTGGTTGGATCTACTTGCAGTCCAAGGGACTCGAAAGAGTCTTCTCCAACACCGCAGTTCAAAAGCATCAATTCTTTAGCACTCAGCTTTCTTTAGAGTCCAACTCTCACATCCATACATGACTATTGGAAAAACTATAGCTTTGACTAGAAGAACCTTTGCTGGCAAAGTAATGTCTCAGCTTTTTAATATGCTGCCTAGGCTGATCATAATTTTCCTTCCAAGGAGTAAACGTCTTTTAATTTCATGGCTGCAATCACCATCTGCAGCATTCTTGGAGCCCGGAAAAATAAAGTCAGCCATTGTTTCCACTGTTTCCCCATATATTTCCCATGAAGTGATGGGACCAGATGCCATGATCTTCGTTTTNTGCTTTTTTGCATTTCTTTTCCATGAGGATGGTCTTGATCCCTGTCTCCTGTACAATGTCACGAACCATAGTTCATCAGGTACTCTATCAGATCTAGTCCCTTAAATCTATTTCTCACTTCCACTGTATAATCATAAGGGAATTGATTTAGGTCATACCTGAATGGTCTTGTGGTTTTCTCCACTTTCTTCAATTTAAGTCTCAATTTGGCAATAAGGTGTTCATGATCTGTGCCACAGTCAAAAGTACAAAATCTACCATTTGTTATTATCTCTATACTTCTCCCTACATTAGCAGAAAAATTGAGTTGATGCATATTGCTGACTCTTCCAGAATTGTGATTTCAGCATAACCAAGTCATTTCATGGTTATATTAGCCAGTTGGCATGAACGTTTTATAGTAAATAAATAGTGTCACTATCAATTATTTTGTCATGATCCACCTTCTTACCTGATAAAATCACAAACTCTTCTATGAGTGGGAAGCCCTGCTATGGTGCAAATTTACCTCATGAGAAAACTGAAGTTCACAGGCTAGCATCCATGACTGACTAAAGTATAGCTTTGTAAATTACAGATCTAAGAATAACACTCAGTTCTTCCCACACTCCTGTAATTCATTCAACACTGCTATATTTAACATAGATAATCAACGAGGACCTACTGAATAGGACAAGATATTCTGTCCATTATTCTGTAATAACCTACATGGGAAAATATTTGAAAAAATAGATACATGTTTATTTATAACTGAATCACTTTGCTGCACACCCAAAACTAGCTCAACATTGTTAATCTTTTATTTATTTATTTATTTATTTTAGTTTACTTTACAATACTGTATTGGTTTTGCCATACTCAACATGAATCTGCCGTGGGTGTACATGAGTTCCCAATCCTAAACCTCCCTCCTGCCTCCCTCCCCATACCATCTCTCTGGGTCATCCCAGTGCAGCAGCCCCAAGCATCCTATATCTTGCATCGAACCTAGACTAAGCTTCCTGCCTCTGGTTTTCAGTCATAATTTTACAGTAGCCTCAAGATTTCTCCTTCTATACAGCACTGATGATAAAACTTCTAGGTTAATGATCCAAAGTTTCTCCACGGTGTGGGACGCCCAGAGAGGTACACAGATTTACACGGAGAAGAGAAGAGGGAGGAAGGAGATAGAGGTGACCAGGAGGAAAAGAATCAGAAGGGGAGAAAGCAAGCGAGCCAGTAATCACTTCCCTATGTGCTCTCCACAGTCTGGATCCCTCAGAGATGTTCACAGAGTTACACAGAGAAGACGGAAGAAGGAGGCAGCAGTGGCTGGGAGGATAAAGGGGGAATCAAAAGGAGAGAGACAGATTCAGCCAGTAATCAGTTCTCTAAGTGTTCTCCACAGCTCGGAAGACCAAAGAGATTCAGAGTTGGGTAGAGAAGAGAAGGGGGAGGGAGGAGATAGAAGCGATCTGGTGAAGAAAAAGGAGAGTCCAAAGGGGAAGAGAGCCATCAAGACAGTTATCTCACTCCCAAGTAAAAATAAGTACCAAAGATTGGGTTCTTAAAGGTATAAAATTAATAACAAATACCAAAAAGCAAAGATTAAAAATCTAGAGTACTGGTTAGACTCTCAGAACTACAATATTAAAAAACAAAACAAAGTCACAAAAGTTATAAAATATATTTGTATATATGAAGTTTGCTTTAAAAATAGGGTCTTTTTTTTTTCAAGGTAATAGTAGGTTACAAAAATGAAAATTAAAGGTGTAATAGATGATTTAAAATTTTTAAAAAAATTTGAATTTAAAAAATGATAATAGTAAAAATATATCTAGGACTTTCTCTGGAGCTGTTGCAGATAGTGTGGGGTCAGTTCTTTTTAAGATAGTTCCTTGATCCGGCTTATACTTCTCAAGACCTATAGGCCCCTTCCTATGTAGTCAGTGATAACTACAGGGTTTTAATCTATTGTAACTGTCACTTCCAAAGCGGTTCCCTCTATTTTAGCTTCTTCTGTTTGTTGGCCTCTTCAGTGTCTAATTTCTGCCCTGAGACAAGGGGCGGGGGTGGTCACTTTTTTAAGGCTCACTGTTCAGTCGTGCTGTGGGGAGGGAGGAACAGTGCAAACAAATATCACTAACATGTGTAGGGAGGGCTCGCAGTGTCTCGGCCACACTGGATTTGCCCCCACTCACGGCATGTGTGCTTTGCCAGTCTACACCGCTCAGGCTCTAGGTTGCTCTGCTGGGAACTGTCTGAGGCAGGCTCTGGGTTGCATGCACTTCCCAGGTCTAAGTTGCTCAAGTTCAAGTTCTGGGGTACTCCACAAAGGTGCAGACTTGGTTGGGCCTGCGTTTTTTGCCCTTCCCAGGTCCAAGCAGACCAGATGACCAGGTGCTTGGTGAGCACAATCGCCCGCAGTTGGAGGCTGCATCTTATCGCCTCCCTCTTCCCAGCCGCTCGGTTTTCTGGGTTACCAGGGGCACTCCTTCTCAGGTGTGCCATGTGTCTCTTCTGGGAAGCTGATCTCTGGCTGTGACTCTCCCAGTGGATGTTAACCATCCAGAATCCCAAGAAGTTTTGGTTAGCAATGAAGTTTTCTTGCAGTTTGGTAGAGGATACCTCTCTGGGGCTGTGATTGCCCTCTTCAAGCTCTGGCTGCCCTCGCCTGCCTGTCTCCGGTGGGGGATGGGCTGGTCCACAGCCAGCTAGCTCTGCTCAGTCCTTTGTTCTGTGAGCGGGCCTGGCGGTATCTTGCTGCTGCTAAGTCACTTGAGTTGTGTCCAACTCTGTGTGACCCCATAGACGGCAGCCCACCAGGTTACCCCGTCCCTGGGATTCTCAAGGCAAGAACACTGGAGTGAGTTGCCATTTCCTTCTCTAATGCATGAAAATGAAAATTGAAAGTGAAGTCAGTCATGTCTGACTGTTAGCGACCCCATGGACTGCAGCCTACCAGGCTCCTCTGTCCATGGGATTTTCCAGGCAAGAGTACCGGAGTGGGTTGCCATTGCCTTCTCTGGGCCGTATCTTAGGTTAGGGCTTTTCACAGGATAGCTCTCTCACCATCTGGGTTACTAGCTCAAGTTAATTCCCTCAGATTGCCCTTGGGGCATTCAGGCCCGGTCCTTACCCTAAGCAGTGCAGCCCACGCCTTCCTGTCCAGTCCCACTTGCTAGTGGCAGATGCGAGCATCTGGGCAGCTTCTCTACTGGGAGTTGCTGTTAGGCACGTAATCTGTGGGTTTTATTTATTTATTTTTCCTCCCGGTTATGTTTCCCTCTTAGATTCCAAGGCTCACCACAGACCCATTGGTGAGAGTGTTTCCTGGTGTTTGGAAACTTCTCTCTTTTTTAAGACTCCCTTCCCGGGGCTGATCTCCGTCCCAACCTCTTTTGTCTCTCTTTGTATCTTTTATATTTTGTCCTACCTCCTTTTGAAGAGATTGGGCTGCCTTTCTGGGTGCCTGGTGTCCTCCGCCAGCATTCAGAAGTTGTTTTGTGGAATTTGCTCAGCGTTCAAATATTCTTTCGATAAATTTGTGGGGGAGAAAGTGGTCTCCCCATCCTATTCCTCTGCCATCTTAGGACCGCCCTCATGCCCCTCCACCCCCCTGATAAATAATTCTTTTCACTGTTTGTGAAGTTTGAGATGTCAGATATACAGTCAAGAGGGAATTTCACTTAGTCACCAGGGAGATCAGAGAGAGTGAAATCTTTGCATAAGTAATAAATTTTGTAGTATTACTGTACATAGGTATCAGCAAGATCACCACAGGAGAATCTATATAGAGAACAGAAGATTCAGAACCAATCCATGGGAAAGAGAGCATAGGAGAGGGAAGTAAGAAGGAAGATCTAGAGGTGTAGGAGGGAACCAAGAAGCCTGACTTTCATGGTAACCAAGAGAGAACAGTTAATAAAAGAGGAAAGGAGAGTGATGTAGACCACTGCCACTGGTTAGAAAGCCTCTCTTATAAGTAAGTGGGATCTAGTAATTCAAAGAGACTAATACATGTTCTAAAATATTCAAACTCAACATCTGCTATTTACCTCAACAGTGAGAGACATAGGATGTTTTCTTTATAAAATGAAAGCTTATAATAGCTGAGTTCCTTCTCAATACCTCTGTGCAAAAAGTTAAGCCTTAACACAATATTGTAAATCAACTATACTCCATTAATTTTTAAGTCAAACTTTTTTTTTTAAGCTATGAGCATCAAAATCTTTGACTTGCTCATTTTGAAGATTTTATCATTAAACTGTTATGTAACATAACAGTAACATACTCATTTTAGATTGCCAGAGGCTCTGTATATTGTTTTGTTTTTAAGCTTTCCCCACATTGGCCAATAACCTCAGATATGCAGATGATACCACCTTTAGGACAGAAAGCAGAGGAACTGAAGAGCCTCTTCATGAATCTAAAAAAGGAGAGTGAAAAAGCTGGCTTAAAGCTCAATATTCAAAGAACAAAGATCATGGCATCTGCTCCCATCACTTCATGGCAAATAAATGGGTAAACAATGGAAACAGTGACAGACTTTATTTTCTTGGGCTCCAAAATCACTGTAGATGGTGACTCCTGCCATGAAATTAAAAAGACACTTGCACCTTGGAAGAAAAGCTAAGACAAACCTAGACAGTGACTTTACTTTGCTAACAAAAGCAAAACTTTTGTCTAGTCAAAGCTGTTGTTTTTCCAGTGGTCATGTACAGATGTGAGCATTGGAGTGTAAAGAAGGCTGAGCACCGAGAACTGATGCTTTTGAGTTGTGGTGTTGGAGAAGACTCTTTAAGAGTCCATTGAACAGCAAGGAGATCCAACCAGTCCATCCTAAAGGAAATCAACCTGAATATTCATTGAAAGTACTGATGCTGAAGCTGGAGTTCCAATACTTTGGCCAGCTGATGTGAAGAGCTGATTCATTGGAAAAGACCCTGATGCTGGGAAAGACTGAAGGAAGCAGAAAAGGATGACAGAGTATGAGATGGGTTGGATGGTATCACCGATTCAATGAGCGTGAGTCTGAGCAAACTTCTGGAGATGTCAGAAGTGAGTCTGAAGTATGTCAGGAAAGCCTGACATACTGTAGTCCATAGAGTCACAAAGAGTTGGACACACCTGAGTGACTGAGCAACAACAACCACATTGGCCTAGAACAGTCATCTGTGCATAAACTTCTACCACAGTTTTATTTCTAACCCTCCATCCATGTCTGTTCAGTCTCTGCAAGAGCTTTGATAGCAGGAAGCACATTATTCTTGTTCACTGCCCTGCCAGCCAATATCTGGAATATAGTAGTCACTCAAACAAATATTTGGTGAGGGAGCTTACTTGCTGTTTTTACTCCTACTTTGTTGTTTTCTCTGATTATCATGTTTTGCAATCTCCAGCAGACTAGCTTTCTGGGGACCCCTCTGGATTATCTCACTTCCTTAGCAGGGACAAAATAAATCATGGCTGCTGTTATTAGAAAACTACACTTCTAACAGAAGCATGTAGACCCCGTTTTTAAAAAGAACGGAGGGATTTAGAAAGTAATACAGCCTATCATTGCATCTCTAAAATGTTAAGCATTGTGCATCTTTCTTTATGATGTGAATGTCCAATATGATAGCTGCTAGCCACGTGTAGCTATTGAGTATTTGAAATGTGGCTAACAAATTGTGATGCGCCATAAGTATAAAATATACCAGATTCAAAGATAGTATTAACCAGAGAGTGTAAAATACATCATTTTCAGTGGTATATTGCTTATATGGCTGAAATGGTAACATTGTGTATTTTTAAAGAAGATTGTTTAAATGCATATTAGAAAGTGAAAAATCATATATGTGGCTACCATTATATTTCCTTGGGCAGTACTGTTCTATAATTTTGATACACAAAACAGGGACCTTAGACCATGGCATAGATATCACCGAAGATACTATTGGACATGCAAAATCTCAAGCCCTTTTCCAGACCTATGAATCAAAATTGCTTTTTAACAAGATCCCCAGGTTATTTGTATGCATACTGAAATTTGAAAAATGCCACTCTATCTATTGTTGCTATATCCAGAGAGCAAGGTGTGATTGTGCCATTGAATAATAACATATCCAACCTCATTTCCTGTGTAATGCGGACTGAAGTCTAAAAACTGCAAGTTCTACAGGGATGCACAGAAAGGTTAATATCAAGTGTGAACCCAGCTTGCAAACTATAGTTCTGCCTTTTACACTGCAACGGTTCATGTGCCACACTTTGAAATTAGTGCAAGCAAAAGCCAGCTCACAGTGCTTATGCATTTTGTTACCTAGAGAGATTTGCATCTAGCAAGCTTAGCTCAGCTGGTGCTTATAAAAAGCCATTGCCAGAATGCCTAAGAAATTTAGTCCCTTATACAATACTTAGAATGGCCAGCAGGAATGCTAGCAGGCAACATCCCATGTCTAGAATTAATCTGCTTTAGCACAACAGTGTAAGTTAAAAAAGAGCTTGGTCTAGCATAAGTCTGTTTCTGTATGTTGAGGTTGTGATTTTTCCAGGTTGTATGTTACTCTCATACCAGTTTTTACCTTAAAAATATTACACTGACTTTGATTTTTAAAAAATATGATTTTCTCAGCGTGTTAATTACAGTACTGTTGTGATAACATCTAGAAACCAATTTTTTGATTATTTGATGTTTACATTTTATTTACTATTTTTTGTAGGCTTTTGATATATTTAGATAGATTTGGGAGAGTAGTAGTTTTAAAAAAAATTTAAACTGTGTGTGGACATATGTCATTTAAGTATTTGCACTTGGAGAAGATCAGAAAATCTGTATTTAGTAAATAGCTTAAAATTATAGAGTTAATTAATTGGTATGATGCTTTGTCTCTAGAAAAGCATGATGGCAATTTTTCATTACATAGGTCATATTTTTACATTTAAATTGATGCAGTACTTAAGCAACAGAGTAGCATTTAGATAACTTCCTCATTTCAAATTGAATTATATTGAAAGAAATGAAAAAAGTTAACTTTAAATACAGCACCTAAAATATGCACTGATTCTTTATTTGTTATCATGCAGGAGATTTACATTCATCAAACACCCTCTTTAAAAGTTAGAACTAGTTTTTGAGAGTGAGATTTTTTTATTTGCTTTTTTTTTTATTGCTTTTGTGCTATTGTGCAAAAGCACATTGTGCAAAACAAATTCAAACTCCTAGAAAAATAAAATCTTAACTTTCATTGATATTATGTCAATGATATAAACATTCGAAGTATTAGAATTTGTGCAATTAAAAAAATGATTACCATTATTTCAAACATAATATACATTTAATCAAAGCATTGTTAATGAAGGACAGATAATACTGTATTTTAAAATGAGGCCAATAGTCTCAAAATATGTAAGTGGTCATTGAGTTTCTGTTCTTTGCTTCCAAATAAGCAAGACACTATTCCCACCTTACTTCACTGAATTTTCATAATGTCTCCATGGTAAGTATCTTTATCTCTTTATTAAAGCTGAATTTCAGAGAAGTCAAGTACATTACAAACAACTGAAAGCTTGGTTACAGGATTTCTGATTGGTCCATTAACAGTCTTTCAGTGATATTTGACTCAGTATTTCCTTTTTAAAAACCTTTATTTTTATTTATTTATTTTTGGTTGCACTGGATCTTCGTTGCTGCTTTTCTGGGTTTTCTCTAGTTGTGGTGAGCAGAGGCTCCTCTCTAGTTGAGGTGCACTGGCTTCTCATTGCAGTGGCTTCTCTTGTTGCAGAACATGGGCTATAGGCACGCAGTCTTCAGTATTGCAGCATGTGGGCTCAGGAGTTGGGGTGCACATGCTCAGTTTCCCAGGAGCATGTCGTATCTTCCCAGAGCAGGAATCGAACTGTGTACACCACACTGGCAGGCTGACTCCCAACCACTGGACCAGCAGGGAAGTCCCAAGATACAGTATTTCTTTAGCTTTAACATCATTTTCTTAATCTTTAAGGTAAACAGTTATAAATCAAGAACTTTTTTGGTGGTTTTGTCTGAGCATGTCTACATATACATGTCTTAAGTTACAGAGAATACCACTGGCATAATAATGATTTAGTTCATTTTCCATAAAATGTGAAAACCATACCCTAAGTCACTGATTGATATAAGCACCTTGTAATATCATAACTACTGAATCCCACATACATCCAAGTTAGTATCTATCTGTCACTGATAATTATTTAATTGCAACACTAAAACATATTGTTCATTTGAATAATTCTTATAATTATAATTAGATGTATCCTGTTTATAAATACAGAACAAATCAATAGTTCAAAAGTTTTAATCAAGGGCAAGAAAGATTAGAAAGATTAAATCTACAGCTAACCTTCATTCCCAGAGGCTTTTTCTCTTTATCTTGTATCTTTATGGATTAAAACTTAATGCAGTTTCTCACTGTCTACATGAGCAACAAATAATATAAAGTGAGCTGAAGCTGGATTTATAGGAACAATTACAGTTGCTTATATTTGGTATATAAATACATATGATGATTGCCAAGTGTTCTTGAGAGTCATGGTCTTAATAATTCAGCAAATTCTTGGGAATATATTCTCTAAAAAACACAACCAATCAATACAATGCATAGAGTAATAAAAGGAATAATTTTTTCATTATTCTCACTTTAACTCTTTGTTAAACTGTGAAAACTCATATATATGCAGATCAATAACTTAAATGGTTTAAATTGTACAGATAGAAGTAAGCATGCTGACTTTGCCTAGCCCAGACAATGCTGATGTCGGGAAAACTTAGCTTATTTCATTTTTTACAGAAAAGTATCTTCACGGTGTAAAGTAATGTTAAAAAAAGGTGACACAGGAATCAACACCTCTAGGTGATAAGTAGGAGTCTCATTTTTACCTTCCTAGCCTCCCTTTCCTCTGTTGGATATGATAATGAACTGTGAAATGGTCAAAATGGAGGGAGAAAAAAGGATGTAGCTAATTCCCAAACTGGATAGTGTCAAATTCAAATTTTCCAGAGTAACATCAGCTGTTAACATTGAGTGATGGATGTCATATTGCAAAATATATAATACTCCCATTTTTATAAATGTAGTAATATAGAGATTACATATCCATTTCTTATAATGGTTTTAGGCTGAAAAATTTGAGGTGAGTTCAAATTAATCTATGAATATATAATTTTAACAGCTACCTAATATTATGTGAGTGATAGAAAGTTACTTGCATTCAGTTGAATAACCTGAGGGCTAAAAGCATCAGAATCATTCTTTACACTCTCATTTTATTATTATTCACATCAGATTTGTTTCCAAATCCAGATTCTTCTGCTTTCTTCTTATCCACATCATCCTTGCCTTAATTCAGTTTCTCCTCTGTCACTTGAAGTTTTGCAATATCCTTCTTTCTGCTTTTACATTTTTCTTTTCTCATTCCATTTTTCACATTCCTTCATGGTTATTTCTATTCCTTTTTTTTTTTTTTTTGTAAAGTTTGCTGTAATATAGTTCTATGACTACAGTCTTCTGTAGAGAAATAAAGTAATAATAGGTATTAAGAAATGCCATGTATCAAGGTTACAGATAATCAAAGAACAAATGCTTTCAGTTTTTAATTTAACAAAGATTCATTAATTAAGACTCTTTAGAAAGACTCATTAACCTTTCAGGAATATAAAAGGTGACAATATAATCCTCTTCTGAACATTTCAGAGCAGACAGTTCAGTTCAGTTCAGTCGCTCAGTCGTGTTGGACTCCTTGCGACCCCATGAATTGCAGCACGCCAGGCCTCCCTGTCCATCACCAACACCCAGAGTTCACTCAGACTCAGGCCCATCGAGTCAGTGATGCCATCCAGCCATCTCATCCTTGGTCGTCCCTTTCTCCTCCTGCCCCCAATCCCTCCCAGCATCAGAGTCTTTTCCAGTGAGTCAGCTCTTCACATGAGGTGGCCAAAGCACTGGAGCTTCAGCTTTAGCATCATTCCTTCCAAAGAAATCTCAGGATCGATCTCTTTCAGAATGGATTGGTTGGATCCCTTGCAGTCCAAGGGACTCTCAAGAGTCTTCAACACCACAGTTCAAAAGCATCGATTCTTCGGTGCTCAGCGTTCTTCACAGTCCAACTCTCGCATCCATACATGACCACAGGAAAAACTATAGCCTTGACTAGACGGACCTTAGTCTGCAAAGTAATGTCTCTGCTTTTGACAAGAAGCATGTATTCTCAGTTCTAGGAATGGAGGCCTGGTTCACTCCTAGAAATGGGAAGCAAAGCATCTCCTCAGAGATAGGAAGAGAAGTCTTTCACCTGTGAAAGTAAAGGTGATGTTCAATATCCAAAGCTGAATTGCAACATTCCAACATATATGATAAAATATTCCACTCATGAGTGATTCAATTGTTGCCAATCAACCATGTCATCTTGTACAGTTTGAACTTCTTACTGAAGTTATATATCAGTTATAGAAGTTGACAAAAATATTAACATATATCATGTAGTGATAATTTCTACATCTTAGAAGGAAAACATTTTCATTAAAGGCTCAAATAACAATCTGCTTAATCCTTGCATCCTCATGCATATAACTTGTGAACAGTTTTCAAAGAAAGAGAGGAATGTAAAAATGTACCACAGCCAAGGTATGCATTGATGAAACAGGTAAAATTGATTTTTATATTTGCCTGGGGATGTGGATCACTTCTCTGAATCTGGTTTGCATTAATTATGTTGATAGACTACGGATCAAGTTTCATATCTAAGCCCCAATTTTCAAATCTTTATCTCTCAGGGGGAAAGTATCTCAAGAAGAAAAGACTATATTTATAAGCCATCCCGATATCAATATGCAATTTGACACATTGCAAAGTAAGAAACTCTAGGAAGAATACTATTTACACTAATCAAACATCAAATACTTTCAGGGGAGATTCTCACAGAAGTGTATGTTCAGGTTGATTCAGTCAGTAATTCAAGAAGTTAAAGATATGTGTTGAGGGTATTATTTTATGCCTGTCTTTGTGGGTATTGAGATACAGCAGTTAACCAGATAGACAATTATTACTCAATTATTAATGGTGTTATGATGGCAGACGGACAATATAGTAGAAGAGCAATATGAGTTTCCAGTGATTCAGAAAGAAAAAACATGTGCATATGAGAGAAATGGGTTATGTTTGTATGTATGATTTAAACTGGCTTATTGTGAGAGTAAGTTATCACACAAAATTTTGGCCCATTTTGAAAAAAAATGTTCTCAAATTTTTTATTGACTGGAAAGAGACTTTATAGAGCATCTAATTAAAGTTACATATTTTGTAGGTGAAAAAACTGAGACTCAACAAGATTATATCTTGTCAAAAGTCACACATTGAATTAAAAGGTAACTTGAGTCTGCCTCATCCCCAGTCCTTGCTCCTTTGTTCATCCAGTTTTGATTTCTGAAAGGCCACAAAACCTCTCTTATCCTTGACACAAACACAGGTCTAGTGAAAAAGCCTTCCTACTCTTCCTACTCTAGTTTTAGTGTGCTCTTCTGAAACACAGAGACTAATTGGCTGGTATGAGTTTCAATAGAGAGCAAGGCTTATCTCATTTCAATTTAATTTATCTATATAGACACTAACCAGAGAAAGATTTTAGTGTTAAAAAGGCATAGTTGAAATAAATGTAAGAGAAAGTATAAAAGTGAACTAGTATTCTAGCATATACCACTGTAATAATTGTTTCAGGAAAGATCTACTAATGGATGCTAATGTTAGGGGTAAAACACTTGAGGAGAAAGAGGATATAAAAATAATTAGCAGAATTTCAAAATATCCGCCCTTCACATATTTGTCAGGTAGACAAGGAAAATAGCAGTGAAGAAACCTGTCAAGCAATTGGTCAAGATTAACACACATTAGTAATAAAACATGCTCATATTATATAGCTTGGGAACACAGCATCATTTCTCTGGTATTTTCTTACCAAAAACTGCATAACATCAACCTATTGCTATTGCTAAGTCACTTCAGTCGTGTCCAACTCTGTGCAACCCCATAGACGGCAGCCCACCAGGGTCCCTCGTCCCTGGGATTCTCCAGGCAAGAACACTGGAGTGGGTTGCCATTTCCTTCTCCAATGCATGAAAGTGAAATGTGAAAGTGAAGTCGCTCAGTCATGTCTGACTTAGCGACCGCATGGACTGCAGCCTACCAGGCTCTTCCATCCGTGGGATTTTCCAGGCAAGAGTACTGGAGTGGGATGCCATTAGAAAATAAAATTGAGTTAGACTCCAAGAAACAGCTGACCACTACTTATCAAGTATTGGGATCATAAAAGTAAAGGGGGACTGAAGGGTTGTCATGGATCCTGGAACAGAGAAAGAATAGTTGGTGAAAAATAGAAAAAATTTAAAAAGTTCCGTAGTTTAGCTAATAGCAGTGATATGCTGAGACTAACTTGAACCACCCAACAGGAACTGATACTATGTAACTTCATGTGTAGGAAAATTTTGTTCAGTTCAGTCCCTCAGTCATGTCCAACTCTTTGCGACCCCATGAATCGCAGCACACCAGGCCTCCCTGTCCATCAGCAACTCCCGGAGTTCACTCAGACGCACGCCAATCGAGTCAGTGATGCCATCCAGCTATCTTATCCTCTGTTATCCCCTTCTCCTCCTGCCCCCAGTCCCTCTCAGCATCAGAGTCTTTTCCAATGAGTCAACTCTTCGCATGAGATGGCCAAAGTACTGGAGTTTCAGCTTTAGCATCATTCCTTCCAAAGAACACCCAGGGCTGATCTCCTTCAGAATGAATGGTTGGATCTCCTTGCAGTCCAAGGGACTCTCAAGACTCTTCTCCAAAACCACAGTTCAAAAGCATCAATTCTTTGGCACTCAGCCGTCTTTACAGTCCAACTCTCACATCCATACGTGACCACTGGAAAAACTATAGCCTTGATTAGACGGCCTTTTGTTGGCAAAGTAATGTCTCTGCTTTTCAACATGCAATCTAGATTGGTCATAACTTTTCTTCCAAGGATACTTAAATAAGTCATGGTGGAAGTAGGAACACAAAGACATTGGCAAGTGACAAAAAATAGGACTTCCCTCCTCCAGTTCCCGGAAGACTATTTTAGCAGAAGCATATCACTGGTTAATAGTGGTGTGCCATTGTTAACTTCCTGGTTTTCATAATTGTGCTGAGATTATATAAATTAACAGTATTAATCATTCAGTCATATCTGACTCTTTGTGACCCCATGGACTATAGCCTGCCATACTCTTCTGTCCATGGAATTCTCCAGGCAAGAATACTGGAGTGGGTTGCCATTCCCTTCTCCATTCAAGAGTGTAAGTGCAATTTAAAACTCTTTTGAGTTTTGTTAGGCTTACAAGCTTGAGTCTGAGTAAGTACAAGTTCTTAGAAGATTTGAGGCACTTGGTGAATTGACAGAAACTTTGAGTGGGATTAGATTCTAATTTTTACTGCCTTCCTCCTCTTCCTTGTGTGTGTGTGTGTGTGTGTGTGTGTGTGTGTGTGTGTGTGCGTGCTTTGTCATAAATCAAGCCCTTGAACCTGAGATTTTCCAGGAGTTAATCATAAAATAATGTATGTCCTTAAATGAGTTAATTAAAGAAAGTTTCAAAATAGACTCTACAAAAAAGGGAACCTTTGCAAAGATATTTTCATGTCTATTTAAAAATGACTCATTTAGTTAACATTAATCACTGATTGTATCCCAGATCTCCTGGTTCTGAAAAGAGAGTATTTTTATATATTATAAATGAGGGATCTGAATCTCTGAGATATTGTAATTTATCTTAATTTAGTAGGAAGTGTAGGAAGGCCTTTTCATTGGACTTCTGTTTGTGTCAAGGATAAGAGAGGTTTTATGGCTTTTCAGAAATCAAAACTGGATGAACAAGGGAGCAAGGACTGGGGATGAGGTAGACTCGAATTATCTTCTAATTCAATATGTGACATTTGACAAGATATAATCTTTTAGAGTCTTAGTTTCTCACCTACAAAATACCCTACGTCCAAGGGCACAGAAGCCCAGCAAGATGGTAGGCGGTAGTGTGGCAGCAGCGGGGCTAGAGTGGCTGTGAGGAGATACCCCACATCCAAGGGCAGAGAAGCCCCAGCAGGACAGTAGACGCTGGAGCAGTGGCTGTATGGCACTGGAGCGACTTTGAGGAGATAACCCACATCCAAGGGCAAAGGAGAAGCCCCAGAAAGATGGTAGGAGGGTGAAATTACGTTTAGAATCAAACCCCATACCGACCAGAGACACTCAGAGGGGCTAAACATACCTGTGCGCACCAGGACCCAGAGACCCCACAGAGACTGAGACAGAACTGTGTTTGGGTGTCTCCTTTGGAGATACAGGTCAGCAATGGACTGACACAGGGGCCAGGGCTCTGGGGGCAGCAGAGTTGGGTATGGCATAAGCCCTCTTGGAGAAGTTGCCATTAACCCCACCATAGTGCCACCGGAGCTTACACAGGACTGGGAAACAGACTCTCGGAGGGCACATACAGAACACTGTATGCACCAGGACCCAGGAGAAAGGAGCACTGACTCCACAGGAGACTGACTCAGACTTGCCTGTGAGTGTCCAGTAGTCTGCAACAGAGGCATGGGTCAGAGATGGCCTACAGCAGGGATGGGGGCATTGAATGTGGCAGTGTGTGCACAGGACATTTTGAAGGACATAACCATTATCTTCATTACCTCCACCATAGTTTGGCATCAGGTCAACCACAGAGAGGGAACACAGCCCTGCTCATCAACAGAAAATTGGATTAAGATTTACTGAGCATGGGCCCACCCATCGGAAAAAGACCCAGTTTCCCAGTCAGTAGTCTCTTGCCATCAGGAAACATCCATAAGCCTCTTATCCATCTTGATCAGAAGGCAGACAGACTGAAAACCACAATCACAGGAAACCAACCAATCTGGTTCCAAATAGGAAAAGGAGTACGTCAAGGCTGTATATCGTCACCCTGCTTATTTAACTTATATGCNAGAACTCTGATGCTGGGAGGGATTGGGGGCAAGAGGAGAAGGGGACGACAGAGGATGAGATGGCTGGATGGCATCATTGACTCGATGGATGTGAGTCTGAGTGAACTCTGGGAGTTGGTGATGGACAGGGAGGCCTGGCGTGCTGCGATTCATGGGGTCGCAAGGAGTCCAACACGACTGAGCGACTGAACTGAATTGAACTGAACCAATCTGATCCTATGGACCACAGCCTTGTCTAACTCAGTGCAACTATAAGCCATACTGTGTAGGGCCACCCCAGAAGGACGGGTCATGGTAGAGAGCATTGTCCACTGGCAAAGGGAATGGCAAACCACTTCAGCATTCTCGCCTTGAGAACCCCATGAACAGAATGAAAAGGAAAAAAGATAAGACACTGAGAAGTGAACCCCACAGGTCAGTAGANTAAGCCATACTGTGTAGGGCCACCCCAGAAGGACGGGTCATGGTAGAGAGCATTGTCCACTGGCAAAGGGAATGGCAAACCACTTCAGCATTCTCGCCTTGAGAACCCCATGAACAGAATGAAAAGGAAAAAAGATAAGACACTGAGAAGTGAACCCCACAGGTCAGTAGATGCCCAATATGCTATTGGAGATCAGTGGAGAAATAACTCCAGAAAGAATGAAGAGATGGAACCAAAGCAAAAGGAACACCCAGTTGTGGGTGTGACTGGTGATAGAATTAGTGTCTGATGCTGTAAAGAGCAATATTGCATAGGAACCTGGAATGTTACATCCATTAATCAAGGCAAATTGGAAGTGATCAAACAAGAGATGGCAAGAGTGAATGTCAACCTTTTAGGAATCAGTGAATTAAAATGGACTGGAATGGATGAATTTAACTCAGATGCCCATTGTATCTATTACTGTGGGCAAGAATGCCTTAGAAGAAATGGAGTAGCCATCATAGTCAACAAAAGAGTCTGAAATGCAGTACTTGAATGCAATCTCAAAAATGACAGAATGATCTCTGTTTGTTTCCAATGCAAACCATTCAATATCAGAATAATCCAAGTCTGCGCCCCTACCAGTAATGCTGAAAAAGCTGAAGTTGAATGGTTCTATGAAGACCTGTAAGACCTTCAAGAACTAACACCCAAAAAAAGATGTCCTTTTCATTATAGGGGAATGAAATGTAAAAGTAGGATGTCAACAGATACCTGGAGCAATAGGCAAATTTGTCCTTGGAGTAAAAAACAAAGCAGGTCAAAGGCTAACAGAGTTTTGCCAAGAGAATGCACTAGTCATGGCAACCACTCTCTTCCAAAAACACAAGGGAAGACTCTACACATGGACATCACCAACACTGAAATCAGATTGATTATATTCTTTGAAGCCAAAGATGGAGAAGCACTATACAGTCAGCCAAAAAAAAAAAAAAGTGAACAGGAGCTGACTGTGGCTCAGATCATGAACTCCTTATTGCCAAATTCATACTTAAATTAAAGAAAGTAGAGGAAACCACTAGACCATTCAGGTGTGACCTAAATCAAATCTCTTATGATTATACAGTAGAAGTGTCAAATAGATTCAAGGGATTAGATCTGATAGACAGAGTGCCTGAAGAACTGTGGACAGACATTCATGACATTGTACAGGAAGCACTGATCAAGACCATCCTCATAAAAAGAAATTCAAAAAGGCAAATGGTTGTCTGAGGAGGCCTTATAAATAGCTGTGAAAAGAAGAGACGCAAAAGGCAAAGGAGAAAAGGAAAGTTATACCCATTTGAATGCAGAGTTCCAAAGAATTGCAAGGAGAGATAAGTAAGCCGTCCTCAGTAATCAGTGCAAAGGAATAGAGGGGAAAAAAAGAATGGGAAAGACTAGAGATAATTTCAAGAAAACTAGAGATACCAAGGGAACATTTCTTGCAAAGATGAGCACAATAAAGTACAGAAATGTTATAGATCTAACAGAAGCAGAAGATATTAAGAAAAGGTGGTAAGAATAAACAGAAAAATTATATTAAAAAGATCTTTAAGATGCAGATAATTATGATGGTGTGATCACTCACCTAAAACCAAACATCCTGAAATGTGAAGTCAAGTGGGCCTTAGGAAGCACCACTACAAACAAAGCTTGTTGGATCAGCTTTGTTGAGCTATCCAGTTAAGCTGTTTCAAATCCTATAAGATGATGCTGTGAAAGTGCTGCACTCAGTATGCCACCAGATTTGGAAAACTCAGCAGTGGCCACAGGACCAGAGAAGCTCAGTTTTCATTCCAATCCCAAAGAAAGGCAATGCCAAAGAATGCTCAAACTATCACAGAATTGTACTCATCTCACATGCTAGTAAAATAATGCTCAAAATTCTCCAAGCCAGGCTTCAACATTATGTGAACCGTGAACTTCCAGATGTTCAAGCTGTATTTAGAAAGGGCAGAAGAAACAAAATTCAAATTGCCAACATCCGTTGGACCGTCAAAAAAGTGAGAGAGTTCCAGAAAAACATCTATTTCTGCTTAAGATTATGCCAAAGCCTTTGACTGTGTGGATCACAACAAACTGTGGAAAATTCTTAAAGCGATGGGAATACCAGACCACCTGATCTTCCTCTTTCAAATAATCCAATTTTAAATAAAACCAGAAATAAAATAATTGTTTTACATAACAGCTTAGTCATGCTTCTTATTCTAGATGTAGTAAAAACCTCTGGAAGGTATGAAATAGAAAATGATAAATTGTAGCAATGATATGATAAATCAAATAGTGGTGTAATGAGCAAAATGTCACAAAGAGCCTATAGGCATTCACTCTACTTGAAAGTTGTAAAATGTTTATAGAGAAAAGCTGTAGCCAATATAAGAAAAGGAATAGCTTCATAATTAATACCTATTATGCATGCGTGCAGAATTTTACATTTACCTGAATAATAACATTATTAGATATAACATTTAGCCCTACATCAATTTGTAAACAATTAGCTTAAAGTACATATCAAATTCCCATAGCTATTTTATGCATATTAAAGTATATATGTATATCTGTGAAATATATGTATATATTGATATATGAGAATTTGTATATATATATATGTATATATATATATATATATATATACATGTAAAGTATCATACAAAGGAGTATGAGAGGGACATGAGGATAATACAGTCTTTATGAATCATGTTGTGACAACTTCACTGTGATGGCCTAACACATACGTTGGACTTTCTTAAGGGTTTCAAATTCCAATTTAAAATATTGGATGGATGTAAGCTGTAGAAGTTAATGTATATTTAGTGTGTAATGTCTTTTTAATATTATCAACGCAGCTGCTTTGGTCTGAATTTTTGATCTCACATCAGAGCTAATTTTAATAGAAGGTGGCCATTTTCTGATCCCAAATAATTTACACACCAGTGTCAGCATCTGCTGCGCGAGTAGCATAATATGAACCTGATAACTTTTGAGCCCAAATCTTCCACACAATTCATCATAATTTATTTTGGTGACATACACTTATGACTTGCAGGTGCTACATCTTTGTACTGAATAATATGATGTTTTATCAATTAAACTAAAACAGAATAAGCCATCTGTGTATGTTTTATTCAGCTAATTTTGAAGAAATGTAGAACATACACATTTCAAGATTAGAGCTGTGTTTATGAAAAAGTTTTACTTTATTAAAAAATAGGCATCAGAAATTGAAAGACAAAAGTCTAGATGACAGAAATTTACTGAAATCTCCCTGCAAAGAGAGAATATAGTACTTTTTCAGCTTTGGAAAAATACTTGCACAGTGATCAACCAAAATAGATACTTGATAGTAAACACTTGAAAGTAGAAATAGGCTGAGTTTATACTTTAATCTTTTCAAAAGTAACCTTATTAATGATGCTTAGCAAAGATATATATATCCAAAACTTAAGTAGAAATGATGTTAAAATTTGATCTGTTATATTAATCGTGTCAGAAATAGTAAATCTCAAGAGCTAATAGACTCACATTGCAAATATTGCACTCCAAAATATGATAATTTGAAATGACAAAATAAAACTAAAGTAAATGATGGCCAATTGTAGTGCAGACTCAGAGTGTATGTAAATGTCTATGACTTAATTGAAATAATAATAGATGATAGCCCTAGAAATGGGTTTGATTATGAATACTAAAATTACACATTGTTTTCATCACTTTTTGAAGACATACCAAAAAAAAAAGAGAGCAACTTTCAAAAATACAAGTCTCAGTACATTGCAATCCAAACTATTGCAGCAAAAATTAAGGAATACTGAAATAAAATAACTATCATGAAGAAAAAGGTAATAATAATGATAATGAAAACCATATTGACTGTCTTATTCTGTACCAGAATTATGCTAAGATTTTAAATATTTTTCCTATCACTGATAGCAACTTTCAAATTTGAATATTTATCTTAATTTTTATAATTTAAAAATATCTAAGACTCATCAGTATTAAGCAATGAGCCCATGTCACACAAAGAGTGGGGGAAAACCACAGCTGTAAATTTAAAGATCAGAATCTTTCAATATTCTTAGAATCATGAGAGTGAAAAAGCTGGCTTAAAACTCAACATTCAAAAAACTAAGCTCATGGCATCTAGTTCCATCACTTCATGGCAAGTAGATGGGTAAACAATGAAAATAGTAACAGACTTAATTTTCTTGGGCTCCAAAATCACTGCAGGTGGTGACTGAGGCCATGAAATTAAAAGATACTTGCTCCTTGAAAGAAAAGGTATGACCAGCCTAAAACAGCATATTAAGAAGCAGAGACATTACTTTGCTGACAAAGTTCCATCTGGTCAAAGCTATGATGTTTCCAGTATTCGTGTATGGATGTGAAAGTTGGACCATTTAGAAAGCTGAGCACTGAAGAATTGATGCTTTCTAACTGTGGTGTTGAATACTCTTGAGAGTCTCTTGGACTACAAGGAGATCCAACCAGTCCATCTTAGAAGAAATCAGTCCTGAATATTCATTGGAACGACTAATACGGAAGCTAAAGCTCCAATACTTTGGTCATCTGATGGGAAGAACTGACTCATTGGAAAAGACCCTAATGCTTGGAAAGATTGAAAGCAGGAGGAGAAAGGGACAAGAGAGGATGGGATGATTGGATGGCATCACCAACTCAATGAACATAGGTTTGAGCAAGCTCTGGGAGTTGGTGATGGACAGGGAAGCCTGGCATGCTGCAGTCCATGGGGTTGCAAAGAGTCAAACATGACTGAGTGAATGAAATTAAGTGATACATTTGAAAAGATGAGAAACTTTTTTTTCCCAGAAATATACCAGTTATCAAGACTCTCTAGGCAAAAGAAAAAATTAAAAATTGCTACATGCTGTATTTGCCAATCTTAGATAAGCCAATATAGTTAGCTGTTGAACTAACAACATAAAATCAAGAACTGGAATAAATGTGGTGTAAATTAGATATCATTAACTTATGAATCTACACTATAGAAATTAAGAAAATCATCTCCATGCAAATAATTAATGCTGTTTAACCACCCAAAGGCTAAATATAATAAGGTTCTAATTGCTCAGGTTGGTTTTACTTACCAGTGGTAAACACAATTAAACAATGTTGCAAAGTATAGGGCATGCAACAGTTATAAAGTAGAAGGAATGGTTTTCTTAGTTGTGCATTACATTTGTGGATCTGGGATTCTTGAAGGGAATTTTAGAGCTTGGCAAAGATATAATTAATGAATAAAACTCAATTAAAAACTGCCAAAATGTATCAGGAAAATGAGAGATGCACCTGCAAGTAATTTAGGTCTGAGTAAAAACACCCAAAATTTAGAAATCAAATCTATATGACATTTAAAAACTCACTCTTAAAACAAACAAAAACCTTTATATTAGAGAGTATGCAGACTATTATGTCTTTGAGGGTCTTTATTAAAATGTAAAAATGTACTCTTCCAATATTCTATACCAAACCCTTCTGCGAAGGTAACAGGGGTTAGTTACATCAGCAATAGTAAGTTGTTCTCTAGTCAGCTGGAATGCCCAGTTAGGATGACTCCCTTCCTGTACAAAGTTGTATTAGGGAGAAGAGAATAACCTAAGCTTAAAGAATTGATTACTCATCAGACCAAGAATTTTTACATTTGTATAATTTATCAAAGGATAAGCCTCTCTCTTAAGGTAAATATGGAACTTTTCTGAGCCACTTTTGTGAATGGTACAACTGTTAGCTAAAAAATGACTTAACATTCCAGTGATCCCTCTGAGAGTAAATGATAAACATTGCTTCATGACAGCTTCATAATCGCTTGCCATACATTCTCATTATTTCTAGATGCACAACTGATGTAACATTCCTACTGTGACCACTTGGGGCTCAAATATGTTGATTCTTCATATAACAACTAAACACTCAGTATTTATTTTTTATTTTTTTATGATTTAGCAGTAGTGTCTGGAATTTATTTTATTTCCTTTGTGGTATTGTAGTCATAAAATTAAATTATCTATCTCTTCTATTTTTTCTCATTTTTAGTAGTACATTTTATAACTATATTTTGTGATTTCTGTATAATGAGGAATAATTAATGCACATTAGTGAAACTAATATTGATTGCCAAATTTTTTATTTAAGCCTGGATCATACATGCTTACATATGACTGCTTCTGATTTTACCTGCAAAATGGTGGTTTTTGTGGTAGTGTGCAATAAATGTTTTCTACCTCTCTCCTGTATTCACCAGTAGGTAATAATGAAATGTCACAGACTTGAAGATCATTAAACTTACTTTGAGACCCCTTTCAAAATGGATCACCTTTCCTGCTGCTGTGTGCCTTTTCTCCTCTGTGTTGCATCTCATAAATTTTTATGACCTTTTGGCGTTGGAAATCTGCAATTTTTTTCCAGAGCTTCACTAGGTACCTTCTAGCAATAATAAAACTCTTGTCACTTTACATTGCACCTACCTTTCGAGTAAGGCCTACTGGCTTCACTCTGTAGCATATTAGATAGAATAATCAATATGCTCAGTTTGAAAAATTAAATGCAACATTGGTGTAGCCATTGAGTTATGGTGCTTTAGGTTTGGAATAGATGTTTTTTTAGGCGATTGTCTAGATTTCTTGAGAGTGATTTTTTTGCTTTTTAATCTCTTTTTTATCTTTGAATCTACTTGATTTTGCATCTTGGAAAGAAAAGAATTACCTGAGACAATTGATATAAAGTTCATTTGGCTTTTCTCAAAAAACAGAGCATTGTAACTACAGTTGTATTTATAGTTGTGACATTTGTGTATGTGCTCACCCCTACTCACCTCTGTTTCTTAGTCTGTATGGACTTACTCCATGATTTTAAGATTTCTATTACAAAACTACGTTGCCTATTGAGAATGCAATGCATTTTAATTTTTTACTATGGTAAAATTCACATAATATAAAACGTACCATTTGAGCCATGTTTAACTGTATAGTTCAGTGGCACTAAGTGTATTCACACTATTGTATAACTCTCACAATCATCCATCTCCCAAATTTTCAACTTCATAAACTGAAACTCTGTCCCCATTAAACACTAACTTCCCTTCCCCCTCCTCACTTCCTCTACCCCCCAGCCTCTAGCATCTAACAAATGTACTTTCTAATCTATGAATTTGACTATTCTTGTGTAAGTGAAATCAAACACCATTTGTCACACCGTGAGCAGCCTGGTAGGCTATTGTCCATGGG
This sequence comes from Neotragus moschatus, assembly GCA_006410615.1. Lineage (NCBI taxonomy): Eukaryota > Metazoa > Chordata > Mammalia > Artiodactyla > Bovidae > Neotragus > Neotragus moschatus. The sequence continues at coordinate 4,742,364 of SJYA01001316.1, read as the reverse complement.
GTCACAAAGAGTTGGAATTGAATTAGTAACTAAGCACCCACACAATGTATATTGGAGTGCATTTTTAACATTAACTTAATATATGTCCCACAGACTATACCTTCTGTTTTCCCCTTGTGCTATACAGTAGGTTCTCAGTTATCTGTTTTATACATAGCAGTGTGTGTATGTCAATCCCAGTCTCCCTATTTATCCTACCGCCTATATATTTTTAATATTATGTCCATGTTTTATTTTTTCTTACCTGATATCAAAGTCACCATTGAGCTCCATCTCTGGCCCCACATTTCTCCTGAGCTCGTATAGATTGAGAAAAATACTTCTCAAATATACCATTTCACTCTGAATCATATATAGTCTCTAGAGTACATTCTTCATGTTGGGAATTTGGAAAAGAATGATTAGGGTTTTCAGAAAATGATTGACTTATTGTTGGCCCATGGGTCTCAGTTCAGTGATTATTCTATGAAATTTTGACAACCCCAAAGACCATAGAACCCAGAATTAAATCATTTATTCAACAAGTATTTGGTGACCATACACTGTAAGCTAGGTAGACTTTCTGCTAGATCCTAGATATAAAGTAGTTTATAAAATATGCAAGAACTTGCAATCATATTTTTGTTATGATTTAAGTATGTTGTGAAGTAAATGTAGGTTTTCTTGTTTCAAAAGGAAGTTACACTCCTAATTTTCCCAAGGTAGCCCCAGTAAGGATCTTTAAGCTATAAACATTAGGGAATTTAACTGATTTGATTGTCCAGTCAGCATGTAACTTTAGGGGCTGGTAGAAAGAAATCTCTGCTCTTTCTCTAATGTCTGAGGATAGGATGAGTTTGTACTTAAAACTTAAATATAGTTGAAGACATACTGTTTTCAGTTTAAAGACCGTGGAAAACAATTTAGAATCGTGTTTAAAATATGGAAATGAGAGTAGATGCACAAAGAGAATGAAAAGAAAGCAAACTGAAACCTGGCCAGTAATGAATCACTAGGGAAGGTATAGCTAGCTAGGTAAATGGATTCTTAATCTTAAATCCACTTTGTTTAATAAATTCAGTGATGTTATTATTATATAATAATGCTTGAGAAGAATGCAAATTATGTTTCACACTTTAAATAATCATTATTAGTAATTTTGATATTTTGTTGGAAGTGCCAGCTCTTATTTGATCTTCAAAAAGTATAACATATGGGACTGGGACCCAAATTGATTAATGACTCAAGATGATTAAAGGCTGTGTTGTAAGGCCAAATGGCACATAATCTTTCACACTGGTGCCAACAAAGCTGTTTTGGTATGTCCCCTGGTTGCAGCCAAGTTCTGTGGCGAGAACCCACCAAATATGCCCTGGCAACATGCTGGAGCAAGCAGTTCAAGAAGGCTTGGGAATGCATTCTCCCAGCTCTACTGTTGCTGAGTTCAGACTGACAGTCAGCCATGGTGGGAGTATTTACGTCGTAGAAATTGGCACATGCCACAAACCAGTTTTTTTCTCTCAGAAAGTCAGTCATAAAACATTATCCAGACACAACTGGCCCTGGTGGAATGAAAAACCCTGGAATGGCCCTTTTCCCTCCTCCCTAGTTTCCTCTTAGAAATTGTAGTCAAGCATAGCATCTCAGCACTCACGTCTGGGCACCACTTCTGTGGACTAGAGAGCTCTTGTTCTGCCCAATGTGCACAAACTCTTTATATCAATAGAGGTGAGCAAATTGTTCTTCTTCATAGGGAGAGAAAACTCTTCCTCCTATCTGTTTCCCTTTTCCACCTCTCTCCTTTCATATATGTACAAACAAAATACCTATATGTGTTTTTCCTTATTTTTTGAAATTCAGACCACATCATTGTTAGAATAGCTGACTTCCAAGTATTTAAAATATATTTATTTAAAGTCGGAGAAATGATTTTAACAGAAGTAATAAGGCAGGGTCTTGTGTAAGCAAGATTTATATAATACCAAAATTTATATAGTATAATAATATATGGGCTTCCCTGGTAGCTCAGCAGTAAAGAAGCTGCCTGCAAAGCAGGAGATGCAGGAGACTTGAATTTGATCCCTGGATCAGGAAGATCCTCTGGAGGAGGGCACGGCAACCCACTCCAGTATTCTTGCCTGGAGAATCCCATGGAGAGAGAAGAGCCTGGTGGGCAATTGTCTGCAGGGTCACAAAAAGTCAGAATTGACTGAAGCCACTGAGCACACTGCACATAACAATGTACAGTTATGTGTAATACTAGTAAAAGTTTAATATATTAAATTGCTTGTTACTCTCAATGATATATGATATTTGGTATAATTTTGTATCACCTGAAAATTATTCAGCTATATGCTACAATATGCAAAGATACTTCCATATAATGAACAATTCTAGCTTTTTTCCTCTTTTGGATGTCTGGACACAGTGCTACAATATGCAAAAATATCTGGATAATGAATGATTCTGGCATTTCTTCTGTCAGATTTCTTGGTTTGGAAAACTTAATGGTCAACTGATATCTTTGATGTTCTATATAATAACATCTTTATTGTTCTTAAAAGTTTAATTATATTAAACTTTAATAGCATTGACTTTGTCACTCAGAAACATTAATCTTACCAGTGTTTGCTATTAAAAGATATATTCAGTCATTTCTTTCATATAATCTATCATGTCATAATATCACAGAAAACCATGAAACTCAAATCTGAGTCTGGTTCTGGCACCTAGAGAAGAAAGTTAACCTTACATTGCAGTGTGCATTTCCACTGCATTGTACATTCTCTAAGTTGTCTGGAGATTGATGAAATAAAGGTCTTCATCCTACAAGTTGGATATGGGGAATGAGAAGCCAGGAAGTCCTAGACTCTTTTAGATCACTGTGATTCCATCTAGTAAATTACCTTTCTCTAAGATATTTTCAAGGCCAGAAATGAAAATGTACTTACAAGAGGCCATTATGACTTTTGTCCACTCATCAGAGTAGGTCTAATGTAATACAGGCAATATGAAAGTCTAAATGCATCTCTGTGAGTGTCAAGCTGGCAGCAAATGCATTTTCCTTCTCTAGTTGACAATTTCTGCTCCTGTCCCTCGCATTCTTACCAGAAAGAGGGTCAGTGAACAGATTATTCTCTCCAGAGGATTTTCTTACAACAGATAACTGTTTAACAGAGAGCCATGCTGCTAAAAATCTGAATTTTAAAACATGCTTATCCATCATATCCTGGCTAGTACAGTTACTGTCTTGGTAATTATAAACTAGCCACATTGTGTTTGATATTGTATCCCTCTGAAATGATATTTATATGTTCTTTTAGATGCTATGCCTTGAATAATGGGATGTGCTGTATGACACAGCACAAGTTGTGCAGCAACATTTAGACTTAACAGTGTCACAGCAAAACCATTGTGTATGAAGCAGTGAAAGGGTTCGTGTGTTAAGAATCATTATCCCTCAAGTAAGGGGGTTAATAAAAATCTGTCTGTTAGATGAAAGTTTGCTATTGTCAGAAGAGTAAAATACAGGAGCAGGAAGATCTGGGCCCTGATCCAAAGACTCTCCCTATGACTGCGTAACCCTATGACAAAATTACTTGTGATGGGTTGGGAGTTAGAAGGGGCTTCCAGTGAGGTCCTAAACCTTAGTGAAGAGATCCTTGAAATTATATTCACTCATAAAAAGCAAAGAGATGTATTATTTTTTCCTGATATTGTTGAGAAGAAACAGCTTTATGGGAGAATTTGTTATATGTAACACACTTTTAAACCTCAGGTGGCTGAGGGAAGTTGGAGAGATTATGAATTGTGATTCAGCCATCAGAATGAAGGCAGTGGTCTAACCTCTCTTTGAAGGCTCCATGATTTGGGGAAACATTTTGTCACTCTGGCTGTTAGTTTCTTTTTCCATAACATTATGGGTTTGAAATAATCTTATAGGCTCCAAAATCAAAAGACATGCCTTCAAAATTTCAGCTCTGTATCTTACTAGTAATGTGATATTAGGAGAATAGTTAAGACTCTTTCTGTTGACAGAAATCAGGAAATCTAAATTTGGCTCAAAAGAAAAAGAAAAAAAAGAGAGAGAGAGAGAAAGCAAAGCAAAGCAGAAGAACAGAATAATGGAATTATTTATTGCTCACATAGTATGTTAATCTCTAGGAAACATTTGTGAAACCGTATCACTAGACTTCCCTTCCTTTGTCCTGATGGCTTGTAGCAGCTATGGCTTTATCTGCCCTCAAGTTCATATATTTGAAAAAAATTAGATCAAACTTGAGTCACATCCTGAATCTATCCCTATAGTTAGGTGGATTCTTTGGGCTGACAGATCATCAGTTCAGTTCAGTTCAGTCGCTCAGTCATGTCCGACTCTTTGCGACCCCATGAATCGCAGCACGCCAGGCCTCCCTGGCGTGGAGTTCATCACAAACTCCCAGAGTTCACTCAAACTCACGTCCATCGAGTCGGTGATGCCATCCAGCCATCTCATCCTCTGTCATCTTCTTTTTCTCCTGCCCCCAGTCCCTCCCAGTCTAATACTCTAGCTCTTACTCCCTTGAAATTAATGAAGTTGTGCAATACTTGAAGTTACTTTTTAATTTCCTGAAATGAAATCAATTAACTAGGATGATTTGTTGCATTAAAACATTTAGTAATTATAACAATCATGCCTTCATTTTATGTCATTGGTGAACAATATTGCTTAATTGTATTTTGAACTGTTTTCATCCATTTTATGGGAAAAAGAGCCATATTCTCTATATCATAGTGAAGTAGAAAGTCTGAACATGTTATTTCTGTATTTCCCTTGATTTTCAAATTAAAGCATGAGTGCTTTGAAATTTAATCGAGACCACTGGGACCAGAGGGTCTTTGCATTAAGAAAGTTAGGTTTCCACATGTGTGCAGTTTAAGTTAATTGCAGTGTAGTATGAAATATGTGTGATGAAAAATTCAGGAGAGAGAAATTTAATTTTCTTTGCCATGTTTCTAGCAAACATTTTCAGTATTATTGTTAAAATATGTTTAAATTATTTACAGATTTATATTTATTAAGATATAATATAACAACATGTTCTCAATAATATTAAAATGATTGAGTCAACGTATGAATTGATTTCTTTCTTTTAAAATTTAAATTTATTGATTGTAATTGGTAAATAAAACTGTAAGATACTTAAAGTGTATGCCATGGTGATTTGATGTAGTATACATTGTGAGAGAATTCTCTTCATTGAGTTAGTTAACACATCCATTAACTCAGATATTTATCTATCTTTTTTGGGGGCCAGGAGAACATTTAAGTTAACAATAATAAAGCTTTATCAACTACAGCCAACATGTTGAACTTAGATCTTCAGACCTTAAAGTTTAAACCTTTTATCCTATTACCCCCACTCTTGAGATAATTTTTTTCTTCTGACAATTTATAAACTCAGGAAATATTTATGTGTATTGTATGTATATTAAAAAATAACATTTTTAATAGATAATTATTTTATATAGATTTTAATTGTAATCACAAGCATTTTATTGTAGAGCAGTGCCTACATTTAGAACTTCCCTCTTAGAATTTAATTATCAGACTCATATGCTAATTATTTAAAGAGAATTATAATATATCTTGACATCCTTATTTTAATTGTTCTTTGTAACAAGTTACTTAGCTGATCAATTATTGGTGTTTTAACTCTTGCTCGAAATTCCAGTTTCTAATGTATTTTTTCTCATGTAAAATGAAAGCTCATTGTATGATTTTTTAGTATATAGGAAATTTTTAAAAAGTAAAAAAAAAATCTTCCTTATTTTTAACACAACCTCTTTCAAGCTTTCAAAATTTGTTATTACTCTTATGCATATTTCTATACAACAAATCATGTATGATATTTTAACTTCACCATGTTTACAAAATGGTCTTCATTTATTGTCAAATATTTCTCAAGTTCCTACAAAGTAGGGTGACTGAAGATACCATTTTACCTGGAAACTTCCTGTCTTCATCAATGAAGATCTCAAATGCTGGGAAACCTAATGTTGTTCAGTAACTAAGTCATGTCCGACTCTTTGTGACCCCATGAATTACAGCACACCAGGCTTCCCTGTCCTTCACTATCTTCTGATAGTCCCTAGCAAACTAGGATCATTGGTCACCCTACTAGGAAGAGAGAAATGAAAAACAATATACTAAAATAACATTGAGGTTAGTGTGGGAATGATAGGATATATTCTAAGGTTTCCATATTACTATTTTTTGTGATACTGCATAATTTTTCAGTTGTATTTTTGTAACAATATACTTTTGTAGTGTCAATGTAAAAGAAGTTTATAGATCTATTTCTTTAGCTTAGACTTTCAAATCATGTCTCACTTTTACATTTGTAGACAACCTTCCACTTCCATATGAGTGTTTTAATTAAATGTAACAATTTTGTTGAGACTTCAAAATCTTTGTCTCCTTGGGCTCTAAAACTGGATTTCCATTTGGAATTTTAATAGGTAGTTGTGTTAGAAAAATTCTCAAAGTTAGAAGAGCTGATAACACTATTAGGATTTAGAAATGCTTTATCTTACTTCAGGAGATGATACATGAATGAATGGCAGTAGTAACTTGTCTCCTTTATAACTGGAGGCTTTGTTAGTCAAGGTCTTGAACACATATTCACATAGGAACTCCTTTTTAAAAGCTTCTGATTCCAGATTTTCAAAAAAAGTTTAAAACTTGGCTGAGGATTATTTAATACTATGAGTTAAACTGTAGGATGAAGATTCTGATAGAGGTTTCATTTTCCCAGGAGAGAGAAAACTTTAGCTTAATGAAAAAAATATATAGTCTAATTAACTCTGATGTATTCAAATACAGGCATTATCCTTTGGCTTAAAGTAGCCTAGAAAAAATAATTTATTAAGGTGTTCTTTAACACAGTTCTTTAGCACAGAAGAATAAATTTTTAGCTATATTATAGATGCAATAAAATTTAGACTTATTAGCAATTTGCCTATAATATTTTCCTATATATATATATATGTTTCATCTCTTATTGAACCATGATAAGTATTGCCAACTAGCTTTTAATTTTCATAAATCAAATATTGAACCAAAAGAGTTTTACTAGTATTTAAACACTGAGCACAGGATAAGGACATATTTACTTTGGCATAATAATTTTATGCTAACAAGTAGGTGTTTAATATTACATAACTATCACAACTTTTTGCTTCTAATATTCAGAATGCACTTTAAGTTAAAATTGACTCATGAGAATGTGAGGCCAGGACAAAAGTTGTACTAAAAAAAAAAAAAATTTCATGGGTTAAACATACAAGTGTATTGCCTTTATTCTTTCATAAAGTAGAACCACAATATACCTTATTTCAACACAAGCTCTCTTTTCTCATAATGACTGATGGTAGGAGCATATGATAAAGCAAGTGAAGGGGAACCAAAAGATGCAACAGAACTAAAGAAATATACATTATATTCATATTTAAAATTAATTTCCATGTAGGTGTCAGAGTTTTACTATCTTCTGAGTAGCACCTATATGAATAAATAGGATATGAAAGCCTTTGCATAACAGTGAACATGTCACTTGTTGAAATTGCTTAAAAACATTAGAAGTTTCCTGATTTAGTTGGTAATAAATATATATTTATTAAGCATTCAAAGCTTTTGAAAAATATCAAGTCTCCAAATGAATGAAAGACATACTGAAGAAAAGAGGAAACTTTTTGAGTCTCTGCCACGTTCCAGTGTATACTTGGTCAGTAAATTTACTCAAAAATTCTATGAAGTAAAATAATAAAGTAAGTTTGGTCAAAAGTGAAAATGTTCAGTTAAGCAGATGGAGATTATTCAAGATAATCTCTCCATCTCAAGCAGCTTAGTTTAATCAAATTTCTAAAGTCTCCTTTGTCATGTAATATTCTTAGGTTTCAGGGAATAGAACCTAGATATCTTTGGGAGGAAATGACAGCCTATCAAAAAGATACAAATCAACAATCATTAGTATCATCGCTATATATTTGTGTTCATTGTTTTTAATGTTAACTAAANAGCAAAGGCCTGTCTAGTCAAGGCTATGGTTTTTCCAGTGATCATGTATGGATGTGAGAGTTGGACTGTGAAGAAAGCTGAGCGCTGAAGAATTGATGCTTTTAAAGTGTGGTGTTGGAGAAGACTCTTGAGAGTCCCTTGGACTGCAAGGGGATACAACCAGTCCATCCTAAAGGAAATCAGTCCTGAATATTCATTGGAAGGACTGATATTGAAGCTGAAACTCCAATACTTTGGCCACCTGAATGGAAGAACTGACTCACTGGAAAAGACTTTGATGCTGAGGAAGATTGAAGGCAGGAGGAAAAGGAGACAACAGAGGATAAGGTGTTTGGATGGTATCATCTGTCGACATGAGTTTGAGCAGGCTCCTGCAGTTGGTAATGGACAGGGGAAGCCTGCTATGCTGCTGTCCATGGGGGTGCAAAGCGTCAGACACGACTGAGCAACTGAACTAACTGAACTGGTCTAAATTTAAGAAATAATCAAAGTATGGTTAAGTTTTATACATTCAGTTTCCATGGCTCTGGTAACACAATTACTGAAATCATTTATATCTGGGGAAATCTTGCATATTTGTGAAATTACTCTTTTTCTAATCACTCTTCCCTATTTTGACCAGTACCATCATGCTTGTCAACCTTTATGTGTGGAAAGATTTATCTGGATGTGATTTATAATAGTGTTAGGAGAAAAAAAAACTTATAAAGCATTTTTAAGAGTTAAAGATAAATAATTGTGTCTTCTCAAAGCAATTATGCTAATATATGACAGTAATCTCCAATTTAGTATGTGATATTTCCATAACTATAAAGTTTATCATAGACATTTTTTGTACTTGTAGCCTCAATTGATATCTTCAGCAACTAGTGAATGAAAGAAATGCTACAAGTTTAATTTTGCAAGGCTTTTTACAATTATGAAATCTGAAAAGCTCTAAAAACTAAAAGATGATTCTTAACTTACTTAGAACCATTCAGAATGAAAACTAAATGTGAATGATGAAGTGTCTTTTTTGTTTGTTTTTTCTTATGCCTTTTCATCACATATATTGTGGCTATTGACACCTTTCCTATAGTAATATGAATATGCTTCATTTTTGCATTCTGATTAAAGCCCTCATGGTAATTTTTTAATTAGTTTATTTATTTTACTTGGAGGCTAATTACTTTACAATATTGTGGTGATTTTTGCTATACCTTCACATGAATCAGCCATGAATGTACATGTGTTCCCCATCCTGAACCCTCCTCCCACCTCCCTTCTCATCCCATCCCTTAGGGTCTTCCCAGTGCACCAGCCCTGAGAACCCTGTCTCATGCATCGAACCTGGACTGGCGATCTATTTCACATATGATAGCATACGTGTTTCAATGCTATTCTGTCAAATCATCCCACCACCACCCCCTTCTCCCACCAAGTCGAAAAGTCTGTTCTTTACATCTGTGTCTCTTTTGCTGTCTCACATATAGAGTCATTGTTACCATCTTTCTACATTCCATATATATGTGTTAATATACTGTATTGGTGTTTTTCTTTCTAACTTACTTCATTCTTTGTAATCGGTTCCAGTTTCATCCACCTCATTATAACTGATTCAAATGCATTCTTTTTAATAGCCGAGTAATGGAAATAGATGTGGAAACAGTGGAAACAGTAACAGACTTTATTTTCTTGGGCTCCAAAATCACTGCAGATGGTGACTGCAACCATGAAATTAAAAGACGCTTACTCCTTGGAAGAAAAGTTATGACCAACCTAGATAGCATATTCAAAAGCAGAGACATTACTTTGCCAACAAAGGTCTGTCTAGTCAAGGCTATGTTTTTCCAGTGATCATGTATGGATGTGAGAGTTGGACTNTCACTGCAGATGGTTACTGCAACCATGAAATTAAAAGACGCTTACTCCTTGGAAGAAAAGTTATGACCAACCTAGATAGCATATTCAAAAGCAGAGACATTACTTTGCCAACAAAGGTCTGTCTAGTCAAGGCTATGTTTTTCCAGTGATCATGTATGGATGTGAGAGTTGGACTGTGAAGAAAGCTGAGAGCAGAAAAATTAACACTTTTGAAGTATGGTGTTGGAGAAGACTCTTGAAAGTCCCTCGGACTGCAAGGAGATCCACCCAGTCCATTCTGAAGGAGATCGACCCTGGGATTTCTTTGGAAGGAATGAGGCTAAGCTGAAACTCCAGTACTTAGGCCACCTCATGGGAAGAGTTAACTCATTGGAAAAGACCCTGATGCTGGGAAGGCTTGGGGGCAGGAGGAAAAGGGGACAACAGAGGATGAGATGGCTCGATGGCATCACCGACTCGATTGACGTGAGTTTGATTGAACTCTGGGAGATGGTGATGGACAGGGAGGCCTGGCGTGTTGTGATTCATGGGGTTGCAAAGAGTAGGAGAAGGCAATGGCACCCCACTCCGGTACTCTTGCCTGGAAAATCCTATGGACAGAGGAGCCTGGTAGGCTGCAGTCCATGGTGTCGCTGGGAGTCGGATATGACTGAACGACTTCACTTTCACTTTTCACTTTCTTGCATTGGAGAAGGAAATGGCAACCCACTCCAGTGTTCTTGCCTGGAGAATCCCAGAGACAGGAGAGCCTGGTGGGCTGCCATCTATGGTGCCGCACAGAGACGGACATGACTGAAGTGACTTAGCAGCAAAGAGTTGGACATGACTGAGCGACTGATCTGATTTGATCTGATCTGAATATTCCATTGTGTGTATGTACCACAGCTTTCTTATCCATTTGTCTGCTGATGGACATCTAGGTTGCTTCCATGTCCTGGCTATTGTAAACAGTGCTGCAATGAACATTGGGATAAACATGTCTCTTTCAGTTTTGGTTTCCTCAGTGTGTATGCCCAGCAGTGGGATTACTGGGTTGTATGTCAATTCTATTTCCAGTTTTTTAAGGAATCTCCACGCTGTTTTCCATAGTGGCTGTACTAGTACTAGTTTGCATTCCCACCAACAGGGTAAGAGGGTCTGTTAAGATTTTCTATTTCTTCCTGGTTCAGTTTTGGAAAGTTATACTTTTCTAAGAATTTGTCCATATCTCCCAAGTTGTCCATTTTATTGGCATAATGTTGCTGATAGTAGTCTCTTATGATCATTTGTATTTCTGTGTTGTCTGTTGTGATTTCTCCATTTTCATTTCTAATTTTGTTGATTTGATTCTTCTCCCTTTTTTTCTTCTTGCATCTGGCTAATGGTTTGTGCATTTTATTTATTTATTTATTTATGGTTTGTCCATCTTATCAAAGAACCAGCTTTTAGCTTTGTTGCTATGATCTCTGTTTCTTTTTCATTTATTTCTCACCTAATTTTTGTGATTTCTTTCCTTCTGCTAACCCTCGGGTTCTTCATTTCTTCTTTTTCTAGTTGCTTTAGGTGTAGAGTTAGGTTATTTATTTGATTTTTCTCCTGTTTCCTGAGGTAAGCTTGTATTGCTGTGAACTTTCCCTTTAGCACTGCTTTTAGTGAATCCCATAGGTTTTGGATTCTTGTGTTTTCATTTTCATTTATTTCCATGCAATTATTTATTTCTTTTTTTATTTCTTCTGTGATTTTCTGGTTATTCAGAAGCATGTTGTTTAGCCTCCATATGTTTGTATTTTTAATAGTTTTTTTTTCTTTCCTGTAGCTGACATATAATCTTACTGCATTGTGATCAGAAAGGATGCTTGAAATGATTTCAGTTTTTTTGAATTTACCAAGACTAGATCTATGGCCCAGGATGTGATCCATCCTGGAGAAGATTCTGTGTGCACTGAGAAAAAGGTGAAATTCATTGTTTTGGGATGAAATGTCCTGTAAATATCAATTAGGTCTAACTGATCCATTGTATTATTTAAAGTTTGTGTTTCCTTGCTAATTTTCTGTTTAGCTGATCTATCTATAGGTGTGAGTGGGGTATTAAAGTCTCTACTATTATTGTGTTACTATTAATTTCTGCTTTCATATTTGTTAGCATTTGCCTTACATATTGCAGTGTTCCTATGTTGGGTGCATATGTATTTACAGTTGTTATATCTTCTTTTTGGATTGATGCTTTGATCATTATGTAGTGCCCTTCTTTGTCTCTTTTCACAGCCTTTATTTCAAAGCCTATTTTATCTGATATGAGTATTGCTATTCCTGCTTTATTTTGGTCTCTATTTGCGTGAAATATCTTTTTCCAGACCTTCACTTTCAGTCTGTATGTGTCCCTTGTTTTGAGATGGGTCCCTTGTTTTGAGATGGGTCTCTTATAAACAGTATATATAGAGGCCTTGTTTTTGTATCCATTCAGCCAGTCTTTGTTTTTTGGTTGGGGCATCCAACCCATTTACATTTAAGGTAATTATTGATAAGTATGATCCCATTGCCATTTACTTTGTTGTTTTGGGTTCGAGTTTATAAACCTTTTCTGTGTTTCCTGTCTAGAGATGATCCTTAGTATTTGTTGAAGAGCTGGTTTGGTGAATCTCTCAGCTTTTGCTTGTCTTTACAGCTTTTGATTTCTCCTTCATATTTGAATGATATTCTTGCTGGGTACAGTAATCTGGGTTGTAGGATTTCCTCTTTCATTACTTTAAGTATGCTCTGCCATTCCCTTCTGGCCTGAAGAGTTTCTATTGAAAGATCAGCTGTTATCCTTGTGGGAATCCACTTGTGTGCTATTTGTTGTTTTTCACTTGCTGCTCTTAATATTTGTTCTTTGTATTTGATCTTTGTTAATTTGATTAATATGTGTGTTGGGGTGTTTCACCTTGGGCTTATCCTGCTTGGGACACTCTGGGTTTCTTGGACTTGGGTGGCTATTTCTTCCTCATTTTAGAGAAGTTTTCAACTATTATCTCCCCAAGTATTTTCTCATGGCCTTTCTTTTTGTCTTCTTCTGGGACTCCTATGATTCAAATGTTTGGGTGTTTGACATTGTCCCAGAGGTCTCTGAGGTTATACTCATTTCTTTTAATTCTTTTTTTTTTTTCCTTTTTCCTCTCTGCTTCATTTATTTCCACCATTCTATCTTCCACTTCACTTATCATACCTTCTGCCTCAATTATTCTACTGTTGGTTCCCTCCAGAGTGCTTTTGATCTAAGTTATTATGTTATTCGTTATTGATTGACTCTTTTTTTATTTCTTCTAGGTCCTTGTTAAACTTTTCTTGCATCTTCTCAATCCATGTCTCCAGATTATTTATCTGTAACTCCATTTTGTTTTCAAGATTTTGGATCATTTTTACTATCATTATTCTGAATTCTTTTTCATGTAGACTCCCTATCTCCTCTTCTTTTGTTTGGTTTGGTGGGCATTTATCATGTTCCTTTACCCGCTGAATATTTCTCTGCCTTTTCATCTTGTTTAAATTGCTGTGTTTGAGGTGGTCTTTCTGTATACTAGAAGTTTTTGGTTCCTCTTTATTGTGGGGTTGCTCCCTGTGGATGGAGTTGTACAGGTGGCTTGTCAAGGTTTCCTGGTTAGGGAAGCTTGCATAGGTGTACTGGTGGGTGGAGCTGGATCTCTTCTCTCTGAAGTGCAATGAAGTGTCTAGTAGTGAGTTTTGAGGTGTCTGTGGGTTTGGCGTGACTTTTGGCCACCTGTATTTTAATGCTCAAGGTTATGTTCCTGCATTGGAGAATTAACCTGGTATGTCTTTCTCTGAAACTTGTTGGCTTTTGTGTGGAGCTTGGTTTCAGTGTAGGTATGGAGACTTTTGGATGAACTCTTGTCGATTAATGTTCCCTGGAGTCAGGAGTTTTCTGGTGTTCTCAAGTTTTGGATTTAAGCCTCCTCCCTCTGGCTTTCAGTCTTATTCTTACAGTAGCTTTAAGACTTCTCCATCCATGCATTATCAGTGATAAAACATCTAGGTTAATGATGATAGATTTTCCACAGTGAAGGACACCCAGAGAAGTTCACAGAATTACATGGAGATAAGAAGAAGGAGGTGGGAGATAGAGGTGACCAGGAGGAGAAGAGGGGGTATCAAAAAGGGAGAGAGCAATCTAGCCAGTAATCAATTCCCTATGTGCTCTCCATAGTCTGGGTCCCTCAGAGAGGTTCATAGAGTTCCATAGAGAAGAGAAGGAGGAGGAAAGAGATAGAGGTGACCAGGAGAAGAGAAGGGGGAGTCAAAGGAAAGAGACCAATCTAGCCGGTAATCAGTTCCCTTAGGTATTCCCCACAACCTGGATCACTCAAAGAGATTCACAGAGTTTAGTAGAGAAGAGAAGCGGGAGGGAGGAGATGGAGGAGAACTGGGGGAGAAAAGGGAGCATCAAAAGGAGAGAGTGCAATCAAGCCAGTAATCACACTCCTAAGTAAAAATGGGTACTGAAGGTTGGATTCATAAAGGTATACAAAATTGATAACAAATACCAAAATGCAAAGATTAAAAATTTAGAGGTTAGACTCTCAAAAATATAATATTTTTAAAATAAAACAAAATCACAAAAAATATTATATATATATGTACACACATATATATATATGATTTGCTTTAAAAATAGTCTTTTTTGGGCAAGGTAGTAGGTTTTAAAAATGAAAATTAAAGGAGTAATAAAGAACGTAAAAATAAGAAAAACTTTAAAAATGAAAAATGATAATAGTAAAATATATCTAAGAATTTCTCTGGAGCTGTTGAGGGCAGTGTGGGGTCAGTTCAGTTTCAGATAGTTCCTTGTTCCAGCTTATACTTCTTCTCAAGGTCTATAGGCCTATTCCAATGTAGTCAATGCTAATTGCGGGGTTTTAATCTGGTGCCCTGTCACTTCCAGAGCAGTTTCTTCTTCTTTGTTTGTTTTTGCTTCCTCTGTTTGCAAGTCTCTTCAGTGTCTAATTTCTGCCCTGACACAAGGGGGTGAAGGTGGTCACTTATTTAGGCTCACTTGTTCAGTTGTGCTGTGGGGAGGGAAGAACACTGCAAACAAATATCACTGGTGTGTGTGGGGAGTGCTCACAATGTCTGGGCCACACTGGGTTTGCCCCCACTCACGGTGTGTGTGCTTTCCTGGTCTACACTGCTCAGGCTCCAGGTTGCTCTGCAGGAGAACTGTCTAAAGCGGGCCCTGATTTGCATGAACCTAAGCAGCTCAGGTTCAGGTTCTTGGGTATTCCACAAGGCACAGACTCAGTTGGGCCTGTGTTTTGTGCCCTTCCCAGGTCCCAGCAGATCAGGTGACCAGGTGCTTGGTGAGTGCCCTCTCCCCAAGTGGACAGTGTGTCTTATTCCTCCCTGGTCCCAGCCACTCAGTTTCCTGGGTGCTCAGGAAGAGCGCCATCTCAGGTGTGCCATGTGTCTCCTCTGGGGAGCTAATCTCAGACTGCAGCCCTCCTGGAAGATGTCAACTGCACAGAATCCCAGGAAGACATGGCTAGCAACTGGGAGCCTGCTCACAGTTTGGTGGAGGCTGCCATCTCTGGGCCGAGATCTCCCCTCGCCTTCAGCTAGGGCTATTGCCTGCCTGCCTCTCTGCCTCCGGCGAGAGGAGGGGCCGGTCCATAGCCAGCTAGCTCTCCTCTGGTATTTGCTCAGTCCTTTGCTGTGTGAGTGGGCCAGATTTTGCCTTACAGATTTTTGTTCAAAAGTTCTCTCTCTCTCTTTTTTTTTGGTCTCTAGCTATCCCACAGTTTGTGTTGCTATCTCATCTTAGTTCCCTCAGATTGTCCTCATGGCATTTAGGCCCGTTCTTTATCCTAAGCGTGTAGCCCGCGTCTCCCTATTCAGACCCTGCTCGCTGCTGGCAGATACGAGTGTTGGGGCTACTTTTCCACAGGGAGTTGCAGTTAGTCACATAGTCTGTGTGTGTGTGTGTGTTTTTTTTTTTCCTTCTGTTATTTTGCCCTCTGAGATTCCAACCGACTGGCTGGTGAGAGGGTTTCCTGCTGCTTGGAAACTTCTCCTCCTTTACAACTTCCTCCCCAGGATGGGTCTCTGTCCCTAATTCTTGGTCTCTCTTTTTGTCTTTTATATTTTGCCCTAGCTCCTTTCAAAGAGAATGGGCTGCCTTTCTTTCTGGGTGGCTGGTGTCCTCCACCAGCGTTCAGAAGTTGTTTTGTGGAATTTGTTCAGCGTTCAAATGATCTATCAATGAATTTGTGGGGGAGAAAGTGTTCTTTTCCTTTGCCATCTTGCAATTTTTTTAATAAAATAATGTCATATGCATAATATTGCCTTTCTAAATCCCTAAATATTCTGAATATTTAGATATAGCACATCCAGGGATTGCTGATAAAGATTTATGAACCTGTATTTTTTAAAAAATGAAAATAAGCTGCATTCTTTCATAGATGGCAAAAAAAAAAAGTCTCTTTTTTTTTTTTAACTTTGTGACCTCAGATCACAAGTACATCTGTATCCCTATGTGAGTGATACTATTAGAATTCTTTGTATGGAAGTAGATGCAATTCGTAGAGGGAACTTCATTTTCTCATCACTGACACTGCTACCCTAGCTACATCAGAATTTGCACAGTCTGTTGAATTTCTGGGGCAGAATTTGAACTGTCTTCATGCTTACTTAAGGCCACTCTCTGATCTCATCGCACACTGTTTCTGCTGTCTTTCCCTCTCCCACCAGCAAGCAAGTATGTGGATATGCACACACTTGGGAATCCTGTTTCTCCCTTTCTATGCCTTCCTTCCTAACAGGAGGCAAACATGCTGGACTACCTCTTCCCCTGCATAGGACACTCTCACTTCTCTAAATACCATGTGTCCCCTTCTGTTTTCTCCCCTTTAGAGCAAAGCTGCCAAGTAAGCTGTCCAAACTCACACTCTCCTCCATTTGTTTTTCTCTTTTCAACCTTCTCGTATCCACTGAAATTTCTGTTACCAGGATTGCTTTGATCTCCATTGTGACAATTCAGTACTCAATTATCTGTCCCCACATTACATTATAATTTGATCCAATGAATTTGTTGTCCAATTTTGAAAGTATTTTTCTATTTTGCTTCCAGTTTCAGTACCTTCTTTTTTTTTTTTTAACTTTCTGCCTACCTCAAGGCTCTTTCACCTGTATCTCTTTCGGACCTCTAATGGAGTTAGTAGCCCAGTGTTTGAGTAGTTTGTCTCTTCTCTTACTAATTGCACGTGATTCTATCTATCCCATGGCTTCCAAATTTGTAAATTTGCCACAGTGTCTTTGCTGTGTCCCAGACTGTCTTATTTGTTGTCTGACTTCAAGGGAATGGCTAACAAGAATTCCAAACTCAATATTTCCAAAACAAGAACTGTTTATTTTCCTTTACAAGCATGTTCCTTTCCTATGTTTAAAATAATTTTTAGCATCATTCATCAAAATGCTTAATCCTTAACTTTAAGGGTCATTCTTGAAAGATAATTTTTCTTGTATTCTCACTCACTTAATCAGTAAATGTTGTTGATGCCATCGTCAAAACACTTCTGTCCAATTCTCTCACTTTTCACCGTGACTCTTGCTACTGTCCTAGTTGAAGTTACTGTGGTATCTCCCTTATATTATGCCCAAAGCCTCTATCTATGTACTTTCCATCTTTTGTCTTTTTTAGCCATAGCAAACATGAACTTTTCAAAATGCAAATTAGTTCATACCTCCTTTATCAAAACCTTCAAATACCTTCTCATCACATTCAAGTAAAAAGAAAATTCTTACACCAAATAGAATTCAAAGCATGTATTCAAAAGGGAAAGGAACTCAAATGTCCATCAACAAATGAATGATTAGCAAATCATGATATGTACATACAATAGATTATTATTCAATCATTAAAAAGAAAGTGCTGATTGATGCTGAAACATCAGTGATCCTGGAAAACATTATGCCAAGTGAAAGAAGCCATCACAAAAGGCCACATGTTGTATGATTCTGATTATATGAAATATCCTGAATATATAAATCCACAGTTATGGATAACAAGGCTCCTAGTTAGCTCTTCAACCTCATCCCTACCACTCTCCATTTATATCCCCTCTTCTAGTCACATTGGTCCCTGCTTATTCTTAGTTTCTTAGCATATGCTTACTCAGTTTATTTGTGACTACTTTTTCTTTTTCCTCTAGTTGAACATCTCTTAATTCAATCTTGAAATGGCTTGTTCTGGAATCTTCTTAAAATATCACTTCCTTACAGAATATTGCCTCTATAAGTGTTCATCCAAAATTTCCATGGGATAATAAATTCCATAGGATAATAGATTTCTAAATCCAAATCTCCAAAACATCTTCCAAAACCAATGTAGATTGTAAACAGCATAAGCACCCACACAAAAGAAATGTCTGATGTAACTAATATTCAGGAAGTATAAGAAGCTTGGAATTATCTGAGGTTAAGGAAGTAAATTCCTATCAATAACAGAATTGGCTCTCACACTGAATCAGGGAGACAGATAGAGACTGTGAACCAAGAGAGAGGCAGTGGAGGCCAAGCAGTGGCTAACCACAGATAAAATAACTCCTACAAAGAAGACACTGAAAATAAGTCCAAGGAAATTCTGAGAACAGTTCTAAGTGTATGTGAGGAGAAAGAAAGATACTTGAAATTATGTAGAAGTAAATGTAAGACTCTTAGGAAGAAACCATTTCTGAGCAAGAAGGGGCATATTAGAAGAGTATGGAGCATTCCTTGGAGGCTCTGTACCTAACAGGAAAAAGGAATCAAAGAGTTGAATTTAAGGAAAAAACCTATAGAAACAGAAGTGTATCACTATTTCAGAAAGAACCCTACTGTATTAACAGATAACCCTCAATAAATAAATTTATTTTCACTTTAACTGTACAATACCCTGTTCATGAACATAGAAATATGTAAAACCCCAAAGTTCTCTTTTGTCTCTCCCCAGCTATTGTTGCTTAGGAAAAAAAGTTACTTCAAAATGAACAGAAAATTATTGACAACATTTATATCAATCAGTAGATTGTAAAAGGAACAGAGATATTGAGTATCAAAATAATGTAACCGATGAAAATTCTCCCTTTCAAACTCTAACACAAAAGAAAAACCAAGAACCAGAGGAAAACTGATACAAAACACCAAAAATTTTATTAAATGTCTTTTAAAAACCACTTTCACATATGAAAACATAAGTTTCAAATGAGTGACTCTCAAAAATATAAATGAACAAAATATGAAAGGATGAGAAATGAGAGTTGAGTAGATCAGAAATGAAAGAGAAAGAGAAATAAAACCTCAGTTATAATGATTCAACTGAGAGGTGCCAAAGAATGGATTCCCATAGGCATTTTTTAAACAAATGGAATTGCTGAAGCAATGAGGGCCAAAAAAGCAAAAACAAAGTGAAAAACTAAAAATAATTAGAGAAAAAATGATAGATATATACGAAGATACAGATTTCTTAAAGTTGGAATCCTTAAAGAAGAGAACTCAAACATAGGAACAGAAAAAAAAAATAAAGTAAGGCTTAAGAGAGTTTTACAGAAATAAATATATTCAGTTATATATTGAAAGGGCACATTTCATTAACTGTTAAATACACCATAGAAAAACTTTTAGCCTTTACAGATATGTTTTAAAAGTCCTCTGGGTTTCCAAGTGAAAAGACTGAGTTCTTTCCAAAAGAAAGAGAAACCATGTTGGCATCAGAAATCTCCGCAACAGTTTTCAATACGATTACAATAGAACTCTGCTTTCAAAAAAAATACAAAGGAAAGACTGTGTGAACCAAGCTTTCTTTCACATTTCAAGGTTATTAAAAAATAGTATTAAACTTAAAAGAACTTAGAGAATTCTATACTCACTAGGGGCTGAGTTTTCCAAACTTAGTGGTTATTAGTTAAACTTTAACAAAAGGATAGATGGTAAACATTGAATATATTTAATTGTAGATCTAAGACTTAAAGATATGAAAAAGGATAGAATAATAGTAGGTAAATATGGTCTGGCTGATTAGGAATTTTGCAACTGCAAATAAATATAGAATAAAGAAGAAGAAAATGGAAAAGAAGATATTAATTTTCATAAATCTGATAGATATGAGTCAAATGATAACTTTCAAATCTTAAATTAAATTAAGTTCAGCTACTCAATTTTGTCCAACTCTTTGCCACCCCATGGACTGCAGCATGCCAGGCTTCCATGTCCATCTAATTAACTAATTAACTAATCTTAAATAGTTGCCTAAAGAAAAAAGTGGACTAAGAGCATCATTAATGCTTAACTCTATCTCAAAAAGCTCACATATTTTTCGAGGAAAGTTATTGCATATAAATTCATGATTTCTGTTATAGCTAACCTCTGAAAAAGTTTTTTAAAGCAACTTTAAAAAAAGAGAATGTCTAGATGCCAGGAAGGAATTTTTGCATAAAAAATAATGAAAATTCTGTTTTGAATTTAGAAATATGTTGAAATTCTGGGCAAGAAATCATATACTGTATTTATAAGTCTACTGTTTGTTGGTTAAATTTTACAGAAATATAAATATGTCTTTGCAAATGAAGTAGTGGCCTTTGAAATATCCTTAGTTAAATTCCTATTTTATTTGGAATTAGCCAAAATAGTTTTCTTTCCCTTCCTTCCTCCCTGTCTCCCTTCCTTCCTTCCTTTTCTTCTGAATATGAATATTTTTAAAACCATTTTTGCAAATTGTATGTGTGTGTTGGTTTTAATTTTTGAATTTTATTTTTTTCTGTTTTTGTTGTTGTTTGTGTGTTTTGGTGGTGTTGATCATGATAGCAGTGTTGTTGAGATTTTATGTAAATCTTCTACTTCCAAGTAGAAGATTTTGAAACACAGTGTGTAGTAATTTTTCTTTTGTGTTCCTTTTCATCAGCTATAGCTGGCTGTTTTTCCAATATTTTTGCTTAGTGAAGTAAAAAAACAATATAAATGAAATTTCTCCTTGCAAATGAATCTCATCCAGCTGCATTCAACTATGAAAGAGCTCTCAGGAAAGACTACACATTAATTTTCATTTGAGTAATAGTTCGCAAAGAGGTTCATGGGCCTTAATGCCTTCAGATCACCATATGCTGCCATCACAAAATATCAGGTCCACAGAGAAATGATCCTCTGTGTTTTTCAGAAAGTTGAGAAAATACCACGCAGTCAACTCAGATAATTCCATTTCCTAAATCAAGTACTTCTGTGATTTGATGGCATAAACATGGAAATGTTTTTATGTCTTTTTTACAGCTTCTAGTAGAATTGACAATAGATGAATAGAAGAATGTCTGAATGGATGTGAGTGAACTGAAGGAATGTTTTGAATGAACTAAATGACCTTTTCTACTCCAGAAGAAAATAATATGTAACAGGTAGGCAGGATGATGTCTTAGTTTACCATCATCACCCTAGTTTAAGGGCTGCTTTGCACAGGGGAGGAAAAATAATCAGGAACTGGTGACAGGCTAGACAGAAGGATGTTAAATACCAAGGACTTCAGTACTAAGGACTGATTTTCAATAAGTAGGGTACAGTCATTCCTCTTATAATGTTTCTTGTATGAAAGCATAAAACCATGCCTGGATAGAAGGAAAAGTCTCTTCCAGGAGAAAAAAAAAGTCTATCTTTTTTCTCTTTAATACATGATGTTTGTATAATTGTTCTGCTATTTCATTCTTCTTTGTTAGGAAGAAGTCCGTAGCTTGCATTATATCTCTTAAGTTTTGTAACATAAGGAAATGATTCTGTTTGATCTCTTCTCCCACAGTATCTAAATTTGCTTCTTTTTTTTTTTTTTTTACCATCATGAGTTGGAGAACTTGGTTTCTGTGCTTCTGTTTACAATTATTTCTGGAAAATAGATACTCTGTTCTCACTTCTGAAAAGTGAAAGTCACTCTATCGTGTCCTACTCTTTGCAACCCCATGAGTCCATGGAATTCACCAGGCCAGAATACTGGAGTGTGTAGCTGTTCCCTTCTCCAGCAGATCTTCCCAACCTAGGGGTCAAACCTGGTCTCCTGCATTGAAGGCAGATTTTTTTAACAGCTGAGCCACCAGAGAAGCACTCTCACTTCTGAGATTCTGTTAATTGTCTTGTAGTAGAATTTACTCTTGTGATGGGACAAACAAAGCCTTTGTAGTCATTCCCTGCATTCAACATGGTGACCTGGAAATCTGTGAGACTCTCCTTCATTGCTACAATCTCTCATTCCAACTGTTATACCTCTAGTTTTGGCTGATTCTCCTTGTTCATTCCTCTGAATGCCTTCTTTCTAGTTTAGAAAATATTAAAAAGAATTATCAATTTTATCAGCTAACCTACTTTCACTTTTTTGAGGAGGAGAAAAGGGAGTTTTAATAGTCCCTAGTGAAACATATAATTTATCTTAATTCCAATTTTTTGGCAAAGAAATAGAGAGAAAAAACAAATGAGAAAGACTAGAGATCTCTTCAAGAAAATTAGAGATAACAAGGGAACATTTCATGCAAAGATGGGNCATCTAGTCAAGGCTATGATTTTTCCAGTGGTCAGGTATGAATGTGAGAGTCAGGCTGTGAAGAAAGCTGAGAGCCAAAGAATTGATGCTTTTGAATTGTGGTGTTGGAGAAGACTCTTGAGAGTCCCTTGGACTGCAAGGTGATCCAACCAGTCCATCCTAAAAGAGACGAGTCCTGGGTGTTTATTGGAAGGAATGATGCTGAGGCTGAAACTCCAATACTTTGATCACCTCATGCGAAGAGTTGACTCATTGGGAAAGACCCTGATACTTGGAGGGACTGGGGGCAGGAGGAGAAGGGGATAACAGAGGATGAGATGGCTGGATGGCATCACCGACTTGATGTATATGAGACTGGGTGAACTCCGGGAGTTGGTGATGCACAGGGAGGCGGTGATGGACAGGGAGGCCTGGAGTGCTCCGATTCATGGGATCACAAAGAGTCCAACACGACTGAGTGACTGAACTGAACTGAACTGATGCCAATTAGAACATCACTTTTTTTCTTTTTCTTATTTGTCTTCCCTTCATCTGTCCTTCCAACCCTAGAGAGGCAGAAATGTTCTTTTAATCAAAGCTATAGATTCACATACATCCTCTTTTGCAGACATATACACATATATTACTTAGCATCATTCTCATACTGTATACTGAAGATCTCTATTCATACTTTGATCATCTACACAAAAGTAAGACAGATAAATGAAAATATCTGAAAAAAAAATAACATGATAAGTCTACTTAACTCTAGGGCAACCAAGTTCGAATCCACCTACATTTGATAGGTATAATAGCTCACAGCCATATCATTGTCTGTACATATATTCATCCAGGGCTTGAAATTTATAATCATTTCTGTATCAATTTCACTAGTAAAGCAAGATGGCTGGGTCTTTGAAAAAATATGCTTATTATTAAAAACTGAAGAGGATACTATAGTGATGATAAAAACTTTGATTTTGAAATTTCTTATACTATATGGTTGTGTTCAGACATGAAAAATGATATGAGACTGCCTTAAAATATGTTTTTTCTTTTAAATCTGCTTATCCAAGATTATATTTACTATGGAGAAATAAAAACTTTTTTCTGAAGAAATGAGAAAGTTATAGTTGAGCCAGACCTTACATTTGTACGTGTGCATATGTGATTTTATACACACACACACACACATATGCATAAATTTATATCATATTATTGTTAAGCATGAGATTAAAATAATTATAAGTTAAAAATAAAGCACCTTTAATAGTTACTCTTTTGACAAGTTTGCTGAATTGAAATGGAAAATTTTTTATATAATTGCTTACTTGGCAGGATTGATATGAGGATTGCTATTTATGTGACAGAAACATTTGTAAACCATCTGACCTTCTCAAAGAAAGGTTACAGTAGTGATTAGAGAATAACATCTGCTTTCCTTTTAACCCCAGCCTGAAATCAGATCACCTTTCATGGGGATAGAAAAAGTCTGTATAATGAAATGGATTCTAACAAGTAAGCAGATGGTCTTGAGAGATGGTACGGGTGATCATGTGAAGAGTTTTACAGCCTTCCTTGATTTGTTGAGATTTTTTTTAAAATCTGTATTTATTGTGGATAACTTTATGTTTATTGACACCATATGCTAATACTATATAAACACAGAATGTCTCCGCATTGTTAATATTGAATGCATTGAACTTCACAGTGAGTTTAAAGATTTAAAATAAGCCATCACCCATCATCCATATATTGCTCATATATGAGATTTTCAGCAAAGGTGCTAAAAAATGTAAGGTTTGGAATTTCCATGTGAAGAAATAGCTACACTTATATATTTTGTTATATATATATATATACTTGTGTGTGTGTGTGGATGACATATTAAAGACTTTCTATATTGGAAATCTTTGCTTGTTTTCAGCCAATATTTTTAGTATATATGTATGTATTCCCTTTTGGAGAAGGCAGTGGCAACCCACTCCAGTACTCTTGCCTGGAAAATCCCATGGACAGAGAAGCCTGGTAGACTGCAGTCCATGGGGTCACTAAGAGTCGGACATGGCTGAGCAACTTCACTTTTCACTTTCATGCATTGGAGAAGGAAATGGCAACCCACTCCAGTGTTCTTGCCTGGAGAATCCCAGGGACAGAGTAGCCTGGTTGGCTGCCGTCTATGGGGTCGCACAAAGTCGGACACGACTGAAGTGACTCAGCAGCAGCAGCATGTATTCCCTTTACTTTCACTAGAAATTCATACTTTGTGACTGCCTATAGGTAGGAGTTGTATATCCTTCCTGTTAAAGCTGCATTGTGGGAGTTCCAGGTTGTCCAGTGGCTAAGACTCTACACTCCCAATGAAGGAGCCCTGAATTCAGTCCCTGGTCAAGGAACAAGATCCCACATACTACAATTAAGAGTTTGTACTCTGCAATTAAAGATTCCTCATGCTGCAGCTACTAAAGCTCCTGCAAATCTGGCACACTTGAATAAATAAATAATTTTTTTTTAATATCATTAAAAATCTTCATAGGCAAAAAAAGTTACTAGATATTTTGATTACTTCTTAATTATTCTTAATCATAAATTATTTAATTCATGAACTTAAGTATTTTAAAATGAGGGATAAATACCATGCAATAATTTATTTTATTCTTTTTTATTGAATTATGTGACATACAATATTGTATTACTTTCAGTTCTATAACATACTGATTCAATGTTTTTATGCATTATAAAATGATCCCCACAATAAGTACAGTTACATAAGGCACAGTTAATTATAATGTTACTGACTGTATTTCCTGTGATGTATATTACAATCTCATTTATTTTATAGGTTAATCCCTTTCAACTATGTTTCCCATCCTCCTACTCTTCTCTCTGATAACCACCAGTTTGTTCTCTGTATCTGCAGTCCTTTTCTGGTTTGTTTTGTTCCTTGTATCTTTTTACAGGGGCTTCCACATGGCTCTGGTATTAAAGATCTTGCCTACCAATGCAGGACACATAAGAGATGCAGGTTCAATCCCTGGGTTAGGAAGATCCCCTGGAGACGGAAATGACAACATACTCCAGTATTCCTGTCTGGAGATTCCAATGGACAGAGGAGCCTGCTGAGCTGCAGTCCATGGGGATGCATGGAATCAAACACAATTCTTTATTTTAGATTCTCTATATTAGTGAAATCATATGGTATTTGTTTTTCTCTGCATGTATTATTTCACTTAGCATGATACCCACCAGGTCTATCCAATATTTAAAAGATAATTCAGTTCAGTTCAGTTCAGATTCTCAGTTGTGTCCAACTGTGACACCAGGGACTGAAGCATACCAGGCTTCGTGTCCATCACCAATTCCCAGAGCCTGCTAAAACTCAAATCCATCGAGTCAGTGATGCCATCCAGTCACCTCATCCTTTGTCATCCCTTCTACTGCCTTCAGTGATTCTCTGTATCAGGTGGCCAAACTATTGGAGCTTCAGCTTCATCATCAGACCACCATCATCAGTGATTATTCAGGACCTATTTCCTTTAGGATTCACTGATTTGATTTCCTTGCATTCCAAGAAACTCTCAAGAGTCTTCTCCAACACCACAGTTCAAAAGCATGAATTCTTTGGCACTCAGCTTTCTTTATAGTCCAACAATTCACATCCATACATGACTACTGAAAAAACCATAGTTTTGACTATATGGACCTCTGTCAGCAAAGTAATGTCTCTGCTTCTTCATATGCTATCTAAATTGGTCATAGTTTTTCCTCCAAGGAGCAAGCATCTTTTAATTTCATGGCTGCAGTCACTATCTGCAGTGATTTTGGAGCCCAAGAAAGTCACTGTTTCCATTATTTCCCCATATATTTGCAATGAACTGATGGGACCGGATGCCATGATTTTAGTTTTTTGAATGTTGGGCTTTAAGCCAGCTTTTTCACTCTCCTCTTTCACTTTCATCAAGGGCCTAATCAGTTCCTCTTCTCTTTCTGCAATAAGGGTGGTGTCATCTGCATATTTGAAGTTATTGATAATTCTCCAAGCCATCTTGATTTCAACTTGTGCTTTATCCAGCCCAACATTTTGCATGATGTACTCTGCATATAAGTTAAATAAGGAGGGTGACAATATACACCCTTGACATACTCCTTTCCCAATTTGGAACCAGTCTATTGTTCCATGACCAGTTCAAACCATTGCTTCTTGATCTGCATACAGATTTCTCAGGAGGTAGGTCATGTGGTCTGGTATTCCCGTCTCTTGAAGAATTTTCCACAATTTGTTATGACCCACAGAGTCAAAGGGTTTAGCATAGTCAATACAGCAGAAGCAGATGTTTTTCTGGAACTCAAGCAAGAGATGATTTGATCTCTGGTTCTTCTG
Organism: Neotragus moschatus; assembly: GCA_006410615.1. Classification (NCBI taxonomy): domain Eukaryota; kingdom Metazoa; phylum Chordata; class Mammalia; order Artiodactyla; family Bovidae; genus Neotragus; species Neotragus moschatus. The sequence continues at coordinate 4,715,589 of SJYA01001316.1, read as the reverse complement.
TCTTTTCTAAATCCAGCTTGAACATCTGGAAGTTCATGGCTCACGTATTGCTGAAGCATGGCTTGGAGAATTTTTAGCATTACTTTACTAGCGTGTGAGATGAATGCAACTGTGCAGTAGTTTGAGCATTCTTTTGCATTGCCTTTCTTTGGGATTGGAATAAAAACTGACCTTTTCCAGTCCTGTGGCCACTGCTGAGTTTTCCCAAATTTGCTGGCATATTGAATGCAGCACTTTAACAACTTTATAGTTTAGGACTTGAAATAGCTCAGCTAGAATTCCATCACCTCCACTAGCTTTGTTTCTACTGATGCTTCCTAAGGCTCACTTAACTTCGCATTCCAGGATGTCTGGCTCTAGGTGAGTGATCATACCATCATAGTTATCTAGATCATTAAGATATTTTTTTATAATGTTCTTCCACATATTCTTGGCACCTTTTCTTAATATCTTCTGCTTCTCTTAGGTCCATACCATTTCTGTCCTTTATTGTGTCCATTTTGCATGAAATGTTCCCTTGGTATATCTGATTTTCCTGAAGAGATCTTTAGTCTTTCCCATTCTACTGTTTTCCTCTATTTCTTTGCATTGTTCACTTAAGAAGGCTTTCTTATCTCTCCTTGCTATTCTTTGGAACTGTGCATTCAGATGGCTGTAGCTTTCCTTTTCTTCTTTGCCTTTAATTTCTTTTCTCAGCTATTTATAAGGCCTCTTCAGACAACCATTTTGCCTTTTTGAATTTTTTTTCCTTGGGGATGGACTTTAGTCTTTATCAATGCCTCCTGTACTATGTCATGAACCTCCATTCATAGTTCTTCAAGCCCTCTCTATCAGATCTAATCCCTTGAATCTATTTGTCCCTTACACTGTATAATCATAAGGGATTTGATTTAGGTCATACCTGAATGGTCTAGTGGTTTTCCCTACTTTCTTTAATACAAGTCTGAGTTTTGCAATAAGGAGTTCGTGATCAGAGCCACAGTCAGCTCCTGGTCTTGTTTTTGCTGACTGTATAGAAATTCCCCATCTTTGGCTGCAAAGAATAATTAATAATTAATCTGATTTCAGTGTTGACCATCTGGTGATGTCCATGTGTAGAGTCTTCTCTTGTGTTGTTGGAAGAGGGTGTTTGCTATGCCCAATGTGTTCTCTTGGCAAAACTCTGTTAGCCTTTGCCCAGATTCATTTTGTATTACAAGGCCAAACTTGCCTATTACTCCAGGTATCTCTTGACTTCCTACTTTTGCATTCCCTTCCTGTATGATGAAAAGTTCTAGAAGGTCTTGTAGGTCATCATAGAACCATTCACCTTCAGCTTCTTTGGGGCCTGCACTTTGATTAAGATGATATTGTATGGTTTGCCTTGGAAATAAACAGAGATCATTCTATCAGTTTTGACAGAATTTCAGTTTTGACAGAATGCAATTCTTAGCCCCTAAGAACATTTCACACTCTTTTTTTTTTTTTTTTTACTATGAGGTCTATTCCATTTCTTATAAGGAATTCTTGCCAACAGTAGTAGCTATAATGGTCATCTGAATTAAATTCACCCATTCCAGTCCATTTTAGTTCACTGATTCCTAAAATACCAGTGTTCACTCTTGGCATCTCCTCTTTGACCATTTGCAATTTACCTTGATTCATGGACCTAACTTTCCAAGTTCCTAGGCAATATTGTTCTTACAGCATCAAATTTTACTTCCATCACACATCTGCACCTGGGCATGGTTTTCACTTTGCTTCTATCTCTTCATTCTTTCTGGAGTTATTTCTCCACTCTTCTCCAGTAGCATACTGAGCACCTACCAACCTGGGGAGTTCATGTTTCAGTGCCATATCTTTTTGCATTTTTATACTGTTCATGGGGTTCTCAAGGCAAGAATACTGAGAATACTGGTTTGCCATTCCCTTCTCCAGTGGACCGCATTTTGTCAGAACTCTCCACCATGACTTGTCAGTCTTGGGTGGCCCTACATGGCATATCTCATAGTTTCATAAGTTAGACAAGGCTGTAGTCCATATGATCAGTGTGGTTAGTTTTCTGTGATTGTGGTTTTCATTCTGTCTGCCCTCTGATGAATAAGGTTAAGAGACTTATGGAAGCTTCCTGGTGGGAAGAGACTGACTATGGGGGAAACTGGGTCTTTTTCTGATAGGCAGAGCCATACCCAGTAAATCTTTAATGCAATTTTTTGCAGGGCTATGTTCCCTCCCTATTGTTTGGCCTCAGGTCAAACATGCCTCCACAAAAGATACCTGGGCACTCATAGGCAAGTCTAACTCAGTCTCTTGTGGGGACACTGCTCCATTCTCCTGGCTCTTATTGTATACGAGGTTTTGTTTGTGCCTTCAAAGAGTCTGTTTCCCTGGTCCTGTGGAAATTCTGTAATCAAGTCCCACTGGCATCCATAGTCAAATTCCTTGGGGTTGTCATCTGCTCTGGGGCTCTATGATGGGGTTAATTGTGATCTCCTCCAAGAGGGGTTATACCACATGCTGCATGACCCAGGTCTGCTGCAGTCAGACCCACTGTCCCTACGGCTGACCTGTTCCTCTGCAGGAGACACTCAGATACTCAAAGGCAGGTCTGGCTCAGGCTCTGTGGGGCCTCTGGGTCCTGGTTCACACAAGGTTTTGTTTGAACCCTCCTCTCTGGCCGGTATGGGATGTGATTCAACATGTGATTTTGCCCCTCCTACTGTCCTCTTGTGGCTTCTCCCTTGCCCTTGGACGTTTGGTATCTTTTTTGGTGGGCTCCAACATTCTCCTGTCGATGGTTGTTCATCAGTGAGTTGCAATTTTGGAGTTCTCTCACAGGAGAAGATGAGCACATATCCTTCTACTCTGCCATCTGTATGAGGCCCTTTTCTAAGTAATTAAATTGTGTAAAACTATTTCATATTCATTGCTACCCTATGAGGTAGGTTATTATTTTTATTTACATTAAAAATGTGGACTAATCATGAACCAGGAATTTATAAAATGTATAAGTTACACTAAGACTAGGGGGATGAAATGGAAGAGAGAGTCTAAAGATGATAAAATATTGACAAATTTGGATACAGCTCTCCAGAAGATCAAATTCCATGGTAAAGACTGGATCTAAGATAAATAATCATAAACCAATGTATATCATACTAGAAACATGCATAAGTAAAATGTTTGAACACTTTGAGAAAAGATCTTCTGTGAATCAATTGAATGGGATATGGGTTTTCTAACTACAAAAGGTAACTGGGGATTCTAAACAGAGAGAAACGTACAAAAACAATAATACAAATAACACGAAGTTATTTGAAGGTAAAAGCAAATAGTTTGTGGGGACAGGGGGTAGAACTTAAAAAAAGTAGGATGGTAAACTGAGGCTATTTCCTGATTAATTGTTACATCAGGACAATAAAGGCCCCTTACAGAATTCCAACTAGAGTAGTACCAGCACCACAATTCAAAAGCATCAATTATTTGAACTGTGGTGCTTTACAAGACTCTGAAGAATCTCATGGACTCCAAGAAGATCAAACCAGTCAGTGCTAAAGGAAATCACCCTGTCTATTCTTTGGAAGGACTGATGCTGAAGCTGAAGCTCAAATTCTTTGGTTACATGATGTGGAGAGCCAATTCACTGGTAAAGATCCTGATGCTGGAGAAGGTTGAAGGAAAAGAAGAAGAGGGTGGAAGAGGAAGAGATGGTTAGATAGCATCACCGACCCAATGGACAAGAATTTGGGCAAACTCCTGGAGAAACTGAAGGAGAGTTTCTGTCCTGGCATGCTGGGAAGCCTGGGAATCTGGAACCTTGGCACACTGCAGCCCATGGGGTCACAAAGAGTCAGACACTACTTAGAAACTGAACAACAACAGTCACGTGAGAAACTTGTGTTTTAGAAAGTTCAGTTCTGTAGATAATGTAGACAATATGCTGAGAGACTAGCAAGGTAAATACGATTTATCCAGTATATTCTTATGTACCCAGTATATGTGATAGCCAGTATACTCTTAATTAGCTTATCATGAAAAACAATTTGTAGTCAAATGTAGTTGAGAAATTCTCATCACTGATATTGGAGCCAGACTACATGGGCATAAATCCTCTCTTACTAGTAGTTCAGATTTTGATTAGGGTATTTAACACTTTAATGAAAAATTTCCACATTTTTAATGTAAAGATAATAACCTACCTCATAGGGTAGTAATGAATATGAAATAGTTTTATACAATTTAATTACTTAAGAAAGGGCCTGATACAGGGTAAACGTTGTTTCGATGTAAATTCTAAACAAAAGTCCACCCTGGGGATTTATATATGCTATTTAAACCTCACAGCAGTCCATTAGTTAGATAATATTAGTCCCATCATATAAAAGTCCCTGTCGTTAAAAGTAGATGTATCCACAATTCTCTTTGGCTCCTAAACCCAAGCTCCTTCAACTATACTACATGTCTTGACAATGTTAAAAAAGAGAGGACTTTGAACATGCATCAGTTAAGTTCAGTTCAGTTCAGTCACTCAGTCATGTCCAACTTTTTGCAACCCCATGAATCACAGCACTCCAGGCCTCCCTGTCCATCACCAACTCCCGGAGTTCACTCAGACTCATGTCCATTGAATCAGTGACGCCATCCAGCCATCTCATCCTTGGTCGTCCCCTTCTCCTCCTGCCCCCAATCCCTCCCAGCATCAGAGTCTTTTCCAATGAGTCAACTCTTCGCATGAGGTGGCCAAAGTACTGGAGTTTCAGCTTTAGCATCATTCCTTCCAAAGAACACCCAGGGCTGATCTCCTTCAGAATGGATTGGTTGGATCTCCTTGCAGTCCAAGCAACTCTCAAGAGTCTTCTCCAACACGCATAGGTTCACTAAACTCTATAGAAGAGTGAAACCTGGGAAGCTGTTAGATCAGATTTTCTTATTGGAGGGTATGAGATCACAAAATAACAATTTCAAAAGAATGGACTTGGTTGATGACAGATTATAACAGAATTACCTTCTTGCTTACTGCATATAGAAGCAATACATACAAATTAAACTCAGTCAGATCAAAAGGGGAGGAAGAAAATAGGGTAAGTGCACTAGCTAAAGAAACTGCCTGCCAGTTCAGGAGATGTAAGAGACATGGGTTCGATCCCAGGGTGAGGAAGATCCCCTGGAGAAGAAATGGCAATCCACTCCAGTATTCTCGCCTGGAGAATTTAACGGACAGAGGATCCTGGCAGGCTACAGTCCATAGTGTTGCAAAGAGTCAGATACAACTGAAGAGACTTAGCATGCATGTGAAGAGTTAAGAAACTTTTCTGTGGAATTTGTGTGTGAGCATACAGTGTGTGTGTGGGTGTGTGTTAAACATTTCTATTCTTTATATTTAAAAGATAAGTCGGGCTTGAGCATTACAGAATGTTCAGGAAAAGAAACCAATGTAATGAAAAATGATAGGGGAAAAAAAAGACCTGATGTATCAAAATTTGGGGTAAAAGTACCTTCAAAGACATTTCCAGAAATAGGAAGAGATTCCTGTCTCCTAAACCAGGAGAGAATTTAAGGAATATAATGGCCTCCTTTAACTCAGTGACTTGGTAACATGAATCAGTAACATTTTCTAAGTGCTTGCAATGTGCTGTGCACTATTGTAAGCACTTTATGTGGATCAATTCATGCAGTTATAAGACAAGCTTTTGAGGTAACTGTTGTTACAAAGAGGATATGTGAAGTATAGTGGAAGTGCTGGGACTTAAACTTTTATAGTTTAACTTTACAATCCGTGTATTTACTGACCCCAGTGTATTGCCTTTCTGGCTAAACCCCAGGCTGGGCAGAGGTAAATGGGAGGCTAGTTCAGTATTTTTGAATGTTTTAGAATATGGAGGTGTCTGAAAAAAGAAAAATGAAAATGAAAAGGAACTGAAACATAAAGACAGAAGCAAGTGAAAAATGAGGAAGAACAGGAGCCAAAACAAGAGGCAGAATGTTAGCAGAAGATTCTAGAAAGAAATTGGCTTAGAGAAAGGAAGAAAGAAATAAAGACAAATGCAAACTACCTTAGATGCTAAGTTAAGTGTGTTATTCTACTTTAATCATATCTAGTTCATTTATTTTTGGAATAAGTTATCACATTATTAGGTTTGAAATTTAGTCTATTTCTTTAAAAATTAACTTGCATAAGCAGGATTAACTATCCTTAAAAAAAGAACTGTCCTCTCCTTTGCAATGCTTTTGTCACCTTACAGAGCAGTTGCATGCTAAAGATGAAATTATGCTGAGAAAGATCTGTCTGGAAATACCTATTTGTAAGGATACAGACTGAGTGAAAATGATGAACTATTAAATTTGAACATGCATCATAATCCTTTAGTTCTCCTAAATCTTTTTTTATCTTTTTAAAATTACTGATATATTTCAAATGTAATATTGTGCTTTATGTTGGGGATTTCTTTTTTCATGTTTGGAAAAAAATATGATTATTATAGCATAAATTAATAAGAATTTTGCTCATAAAAATTAACAACTTAGTGACTTAGGTTAAATTTCTTTCCCTATAGAAAAATGAAAGAGAGTTTTAGATTTTTTTAAATTTTAAAAATTTCAAATTTGTAGTTTCATATATACAGTATGAAGTACTTCCCTTGTGGCTCAGTGGTAAAGAATCTGCCTACAATGCAGGAGCTATGGGAACTATAGGCTCAGTCCCTCAACTGGGAAGATCCTCTGGAGGAGGAAATGGAAACCCAATCCAGTATTCTTTCCTGGAGAATCCCATGGGCAGAGGAGCCTAGTGGGCTGTCAGAGGGGTTGCAAAGAATTGGACATGACTGAAGTGACCTAGCACACATGCATATATAGTATGAAATTCGTTGGAACATGAATAATTGGCTTTTGGTTTTGCCATATTCAAGAAAAAATTATGTAAAAAGATAATACTGATCAAATGTAAATATTACTTTTTATTTTCTACTCCCTCTTATTAAATACTTAACTTTACAGTTTTTATTCATTACTGGAAAGAGGGAAGAGTTTTAAAATGTAATTCTTCACTTCACTACTTTAACTGACTATAAGGATTCCAATGGTTATATTGCTTTGTATGTAAAAAAAAAAAAAAAGATTATTATCTTCACTATATTCTGGCTTTGTTCCCTTTAGAAACAGGTTTAATTTCTTTGGTTAATATGCAGCAAAATGAATGAAATTTCATTTTGAAATTTCTATTATTATGGTTAATAAAAAGAAGAAAGTAATAAGTATTCACCATTTTCTTCTTGTTTTTAATAAAATATAATTGAAAAACAGAACATCTAAATTTCAATCAGTGGGAAGATAAAAACCATTATTTACATCAAGAGGTTTTTATTTCAGCTTGGTACTTCCTGTGACTTTAGCTTACTAAGTAAACCATGGAAGCCTTCTACAAATTGTACATTTCTGATCAGGGTCTGAGATAGAGTTTTTGAAGATCAACAATTAAAACACCTATGCCATCTAAGGCTTCAGGCTAACCCTTGATAAATTTAGTGTGAAAGGGACTGTAAACCTAATGAAAAGGATTTTATGTTAGTAAATGAAATAATTACAGAAAATGTTCCAGGACTTCAAAATGAATAGCTTGTGTCATTCTCTGAGGCTCCTCGTAGCATACTGTCTATGCCGCCATAGTTACATATCACCACGGTAAGCACCAGTCAAGGTGGGTTTTCCTTGCTTACTTCCTGCTGAGAATTCCTTGCTACCAATCCCACATACTGAAAAGAAAAAATACAATATTTACTGTTAGTATGGAAATTGAAACCAAAACCAGGTAGTTATTAGAAAGGTGGCTCATCCTGTATGCACCAGGATGTGACACTAGGCATTTTTTCCTTTACCACTGCAGTCTCTTAGCAGTTTTATAGATAATTTCCTTGATAGTTAATAAGCAAGTGGGTTATAGAAGTTGAGTGGCATAGGTCTTCTTTAGGGATTATAGTCTAACTACATTACAGGTGAAGAACACTTAGAGAATTTGATTATATTAACATCCTACAGATTTCACTGTTCAGTATAAGTTATTTTTTTCTTGAACAAAGACATATAATCATTAGGCTATGAAATATTGGAGAATACCAAACAAGGACATTTCACAAGGCAATGGTTTCTTCCTGTGGTCATGTATGGATGTGAGAGTTGGACTGTAAAGAAGGCTGAGCGCCGAAGAATCAATGCTTTTGAACTATGGTGTTGGACAAGACTCTTGAGAGTACCTTGGGCTGCAAGGAGATCCAACCAGTCCATTCTGAAGGAGATCAGCTCTGGGATTTCTTCAAAAGGAATGATGCTGAAGCTGAAACTCCAGTACTTTGGCCACCTCATGCGAAGAGTTGACTCATTGGAAAAGACCCTGATGCTGGGAGGGATTGGGGACAGGAGGAGAAGGGGACGACCGAGGATGAGATGGCTGGATGACATCACTGACTCGATGGGTATGAGTCTGAGTGAACTCCAGGAGTTGGTGATGGACAGGGAGGCCTGGCATGCTACGATTCATGGGGTCGCAAAGAGTTGGACACGACTGAGCGACTAAACTGAACTGAACTGATTGTGAATAACTGCTTCATTTTAATTTAAAATACCAATGTGCTTTGTTTAAAAATTAAAAAAGAAAAGATCTACAGTAAAGTTTCAGTTATTCAGGGACTAATTGTTAGCAGGTCATTTTTCTAGATAATACTTAATTCTAGATTTGCCTTTAGCTTTCACTATAGTGGTATCATTGCTCTCTATCTTTTCATCCTGAGAAGAAGTATAAAGAAATGTGAAACTGCTTAATATCAGCTTGTTTGACTCTGTGTTTGGTGAGAGAAAAGGTTGACACTGGATTAAGGTAAAGCTGTTATTCATTTTGAGTTGTTATGCATCCATCACTAGTTTTCACTAAGGAAAAATTAGCTGTGAGATCAATTCCACTTTAAGAGCAATTTATAAAGCTTAGAGACAGCCAGGAATTTTAAATAGTGCAATTCATCGGGTCTTAACAATGGACAACCAAAATTAACTAATCAAAATCTAGTTTTGCCATTGGCCCAAAAAGAAAGTAAGTTAAGATTTCCCAGATCCTTTTTTTATTGTTGCATCATTAGGTTCTTGCCTTTCTGATTATTTCACTTTCCTCTATTGTGTCTGGCACGGTGGTATATCAAGGCAAAGTTAAAAATCCAAGTAAACTATAGCAGAGCATTGACATAACTTCAAGTAAAGGAAGACAGACTTTAACTCTATACAAAACTTATATGAAAGGTAAAAAATCTTGACTACATTCCTATATGTTCTTATCCCCAAATAAGAAAATGTATATTGAAGTTTGTTTTTGTTTCACCATATATGAAACTCAAGAAGGAGTTAAGCATATGTCAATTAGTATCAGAGAATCTAGAGAAAGCCCTATAGTGTACTTATAAAATTCTTTATATTGATCAGTGATTTCCAGACTGAGTTCCCATATATATTCTCAGAGATATACAAGTCTCCATTAGGTTTTACTTTTAACTTATTTCAATGTGTACATAAACATCTATATATCCTCAAATATATATACATATTTATACTGGAAAAACAAGAACACAATTTTTTAGCCAAGTACCTTCAAGACCTTTTTAATCTACATTTCCTTTTATTTTGGCATCAAGTGAATAAGAGTTTTGATTATTTGTAGGTTTGAGTTTCTCAGTCTGGCATCCAAGAACATATTCTTGGGCCCCAAAAGTTTTTAACTTCAAGGAATAATGGCATAGATGACGATTAATAAGCCGATTGCTGCTGTCATTTGTGTGCTGGGAGTAAAATACTGGGTGAACTGCTGATCATAAAGCGGCAGGAAAATGATTGGCATTTGGGTTATCATCATAATCTCCATGTTCATATCCTTCTCCTTCCATAAGATTTTGCCTTAAAATAGCCTGTAAATGCAGAATACAGCCAGCCAACCTGGACTTGACTTTCCTAGCCTCATTTGTACTGCAACTACCTCTTCCCAAATGGCTATGAATACAAACCCAAAGCCTGAGAGAATTCTCTTGAATGGTCCCCTTGCCTTTACCTCTGTTTCCTCTTACCAGCTCCAGATGGTGTATTTTCTTATATAAAGTCCAAAGCTTAGCAAATGTTTCAAGAAAGACATTAAGGGTAGAAGATTATAAGCAGTATAGGTTTATAATTAAGAAAATGAATTCTGGAGCCAGCTGGCTATGTTCGCATTCTTTGCTCTGCCACATTAAATTTATAAACTGTATTAGATAATTTAAATTGTTAAATATTAATCATATTTAATATTTACAGGTAATTTAATGTGAAACCAAAATTAAAATTTTCTTAAGGTGGAATATGAGTGCAATGTCGTAGTACAATTATGACCATGTCCTCATGATTAAAGTAATGGTATGAGGTTACCTAGGCTAAATGGATGATTTCATCTGATATCCCCATGACTCTTTTTTTTCAAGCCAACAGATGACTTTCATTTTAATTTTATTAGGTATAAAAGGAAATCTTAAAGTTTTATTTAAACTATGAAGGAATTCTCTTGTTTGCTTAGAGATATTAATTAACATCATTTTACCTCAAAATCAGTAAAAATTCTCAAGTAATGAGCTACTGTAGCATATGGATTCTCATTATTAAAAAAAACAAAGGTCAAGAATTTGGTTTTGTATAACATTGCTGATCATAATCAACAAAGATTTCACTGTAAAATGTGGGTTTAAAATGGAATTATACATATTAATACCAAAAGAAATCTAAAAACCATATTCAACTAATGCTTTTCTATTCAGGGAAAAACTAATAAAACGTCAGATTCCTGATTACTTTTTGTTATATAGTATATTTATTTGCATTGTTTGTATTTTTAAAAGAAAATAAATTGTTAGTAATCCTTATTTAAATACAGGCAATTGTGTAATTGTTAAAATTAGCAATTAATTAATTGTATTAATTGTAATAACAATTAACATTTGATGTACTTTTGCAGTTTTTATATTTTTATACCTAAAACGAGAATCATCAAAAATGTTAACAGGATTACTTAATATATTTTATTATAAAGATGATGAAAGTGTTAGTTGCTCAGTGATGTCCAACTCTTTGTGACTCCATGGACTGGAGCCTACCAGGCTCCATGGGAGCCTGTCCATGGGAGTCTGTCCATTGGGATTCTCCAGGAAAGAATACTGGAGTGGATTTCCATTTCCTTCTCCAGATGATCTTCCCAAACCAGGGATGGATGCATGCTGCTGTTGCTGCTAAGTCGCTTCAGTCATGTCTGACTCTGTACGACTCCATAGATGGCAGCCCACCAGGCTCCCCCATCCTTGGTATTCTCCAGGCAAGAACACTGGAGTGGGTTGTTATTTCCTTCTCCAATGCATGAAAGTGAAAAGTTAAAGTGAAGTTGCTCAGTCGTGTTCGACTCTAAGCGACCCCATAGACTGCAGCCTACCAAGGTCCTCCATCCATGGGATTTTCCAAGTAAGAGTACTAGAATGGGTTGCCATTGCCTTCTCCAGATGGATGGATAGATACACANGTTATTTCCTTCTCCAATGCATGAAAGTGAAAAGTTAAAGTGAAGTTGCTCAGTCGTGTTCGACTCTAAGCGACCCCATAGACTGCAGCCTACCAAGGTCCTCCATCCATGGGATTTTCCAAGTAAGAGTACTAGAATGGGTTGCCATTGCCTTCTCCAGATGGATGGATAGATACACAATAAAAGTATCTATGAAAAAACTGAGGTTTACTTTTGATAACCATTTGCAAAATGGAAAAAAAAATAGTAAACTTGGTTCTTTTTTTTCATATAAAATAGGAAACTTTAAAAAGCTTATGTGTTTTCAGCTCTGTAGGAAAATATTTTATTTATATAAATTGTATACTTCATTTCCCTGATAATAAGTGATGTTGAGCATCTTTTCATGTGTTTGTTAGCCATCTGTATGTCTTCTNAAGAGTTGATTCATTGGAAAAGACTCTGATTCTGGGAGGGATTGGGGGCAGGAGGAGAAGGGGATGACAGAGGATGAGATGGCTGGATGGCATCACTGACTCGATGGGCATGAGTCTGAGTGAACTCCAGGAGTTGGTGATGGACAGGGAGGACTGGTGTGCTGCGATTCGTGGGGCTGCAAAGAGTTGGACACGACTGAGCGACTGAACTGAACTGAACTGAAAGAGGAGGTGATAAGAGTGAACACTGCCATTTTAGGAATCAGTGAAGTAAAATGGACTGGAATGGGTGAATTACCTCAGATGTGTGTGTGTAAATTGACACCATCTAAAAACGATTTAAGTCAATACATCCTAGGTGGTGCTAGTGGTAAAGAATCTGCTTGCCAATGCAAGAGGCATGCGAGACTCAGGTTTGAGCCCTGAGTTGAGAAGATCCTCTGAAGGAGAGCATGGCAACACTCCAGTATTCTTGCCTGGAGAATCCCATGAACAGAGAAGCCTGGTATGCCACAGTCCCTTGGGCCGCAAAGAGTCAGTCACCATTGAAGCAACTTAGCACGCAGGCACGTATGTGTGCATGTTGTGAATGTGTGTGTGTATAAATAGGCACAATCTAAAATGATTTAAATCAGTTATATTTACTTGTAATAAGAAGAGATATATAGATATAGGTAACATAAGATGAATAAAATTTCCATATCAGTTCTAATGACAGTTCTGTGGGTAAAATGCCAATTATGACTGTAAAAAAAAAATTAAAAGTGATTTTTACATCAGAAGATATGTTAGCTTTTCATAAAATGTTCCCTTTCAGACTTGTAAATGGATCATTTAGCTTTTAGGAAAGTTCACATGATTTATCTTAATGAAATTAGCTCATACTGTATTTCAACTGGGTGTAATGAAAATTTATTTAATTATATTTTTCTTATATTTTCTTAACCCATCACTTCTTAGTGCAGTGTTTTGAAATCATGACATCTGCTTTTACATTGTTTGCTATAGGAAGGTTATGTAAACTTCTTTATCTTAAGTGTTACATCCAAGATATTTGATCTTTTATTGGCTTTACATTGCTATAATGATATAATAATACATACTTGTATTTAAAAATTAAGAGCAGTACAGAAATACAGAGAGCAATCCTTTACTGTAGCATCATCATTCCCTCTCTGCAGTTTATGTTTCTTCACATAAAATTTGTGAAAACTGAAGCAAATATAAAAAGTGCATGTGTATATATGTATATGCGCATGTGTATATGTGTATATGTATATAGATATAGATGCATGACTGAGCGACTTCACTTTCACTTTTCACTTTTCTGCACTGGAGAAGGAAATGGCAACCCACTCCAGTGTTCTTGCCTGGAGAATCCCAGGGACAGGGGAGCCTGGTGGACTGCCGTCTATGGGGTCGCAGAGTCGGACACAACTGAAGCGACTTAGCAGCAGCAGCAGCAGCAGCATAGATGCATATGTTTGCTTAAATATTTACATATGGATATACAGAGAGGAGAGTCAGTTCTTTATGATACATTGAACATATGATTTGAAACTTTTCTTTTATAAAAATTCTAATATATCCTTTGTTGTTCAGTTGCTCAGTAGTGTCTAACTCTTTGCGACCTCATGGACTGTAGCACTCCAGGCTTCCCTGTCCTTCAGCTCCTGGAGCTTGCTCAAACTCATGCCATTTAACCATCTCATCCTTTGTCATCCCCTTATCCTCCTACCTTCAATCTTTCCCAGCATCAGGGTCTTTTCTAATGAGTTGGTTTCTCACATCATTTGGCCAAATTATTGGAGTTTAAGCTTCAGCATCAGAACTTCCAATAAATATTCAGGGCTGATTTCCTTTAGGATTGACTGGTTTATTCTCCTTGTAGTACAAGGGACTCTCAAGAGTCTTCTCCAACACCACAGTTTAAAAGCATGAATTCTTCAGTGCTCAGCCTTCTCTGTGGTCCACCTCTCACATCTATACATGACTGTTGGAAAAACCATAGCTTTGACTATAAGGACCTTTGTTGGCAGAGTAATATTTCTGGTTTATAATACACTGCCTAATTTTATCATAGCTTTTGTTCAAGGTGTCTTTTAATTTCATGGCTGCAGTCATCATCTGCATTGATGTTGTAGCCCAAGTCTGTCACTGTTTCCATTGTTTCTCCATCTATTTACCAGGAAGTGATGGGAACAGATGCCGTGATCTTCGTTTTTTAAATGCTGAGTTTTAAGCCAGCTTTTTCACTACCCTCTTTTGCCTTCATCAAGAGGTTCTTCCCTTTCTGCCATCACCGTGATGTCATCTGTATATCTGAAATTATTGATATTTCTCCTGGCAATCTTGACTCCAGCTTGTACTTCATCCAGTCTAGCATTTCACATGATGTACTCTGCGTATAAGTTAAATAAACAGGGTGACAGTATACAGCCTTGTCGTAGTTCTTTCCTGATTTTAAACCAGTCTGTTGTTCCATGTCCAGTTCTAACTGTTGCTTCTTGACCTACATACAGATTTCTCAGGAGGCAGGTGAGATGGTCTGGTATTCCCATCTCTTTAAGAATTTTCCAGTTTGTTCTGATCCACTTGGTCAAAGTCTCTGTGGGATAAAGCAAGGGTAGGATGATTTGAGAGAACTGCACTGAAACATGTATATTACCACATGTGAAATAGATCACCAAGCCAAGTTCGGTTAACAAAACAGTGCACTCAAAGCCGGTGCATGGGACAACCCTGAGGGATGGGCTGGGGAGGGAGTTGAGAGGGGTGTTCAGGACTGGGGACACATGTACACCCATGGCTGATTCATGTCAATGTGTGGCAAAAACCACCACAGTATTATAAAGTAATTAGACTCCAATTAGAATAAACAAAAATAATTAATTAATTAATTTTTAAAAGGCTTTAGCTTAGTCAGTAAAGCAGAACTAGATTTTTTTATGGAATTCTCTTGCTTTTTCAATGATTTAACAGATGTTGGCAATCTGATCTGGTTCCTCTGCCTTTTCTAAATCCAGCTTGAACCTCTGAGAGTTCTTGATACACATTTTGTTGAAGCCTAGCTTGGATAATTTTGAGCATTACTTTGCTAGCATGTGAGATGAGTGCAATTGTGTGGCAATTTGAGCATTCTTTGGCAGTGCCTTTCTTTGGGATATGATGAAAACTGACCTTTTCCAGTCCTGTGGCCACTGCTGAGTTTTCCAAATTTACTGGCAGCAAATTGAGTGCAGCACTTTCACAGCATAATCTTTTAGGATCAGAAATAGTTCAGCTGGAATCCCGTCACCTACACTACCTTTGTTCATAGTGATGCTTCCAAAGGCCCACTTGACCTCACATTCCAGGATGTTTGGCTCTAGGTGAGTTATCACACAATCATGGTTATCTGGGTCATTAAGATACTTTTTGCATAGTTCTTCTTTGTATTCTTGCCACATCTTCTTAATCTCTTCTGCTCCTTTTAGGTCGTGCCATTTATGATTTATTGTGCCCATCTTTGCATGAAATATTCCCTTGGTATCTCTAATTTTCTTGAAGAGACCTCTAGTCTTTCTCATTCTATTGTTTTCCTCTAATCTTTGCATATATTCTCATCCTTCTATTTTTTTTGCATATATCTTTATCCTCCTATGAATTCAACCTTTTTTATAGGTGCTCCATAATTTATTTTACCATTTCTGAGCATTTCTGAACATTTAGGGGTTTTTTTTGCAGGGAGTGGGGGATTGTCTTGACTTGCCTTCTTGCTATTATGAGCAATGGTTTACTGAATACGTTAGACCAAAAACATTTGCAAAATTTTCCAGCGATGAATTTTTTGTTAAGAAGCTCCTAGTTAAATAAATTGTGCCTTTAAAATTAGACATATTTTGCCCAGTTATCCTCTAAAATTTCTGTTTCAAAATGCCCTTACAATATTGTGTTGAAACTTACTTTTTTCCAACATGATAATTTCAAATATTATAACATGTCTTAATCTTCCTTCTCTAATTAAATATTTATCTATAAACAATTACTATTTCCTTTTTTCAAGTGTTTATTTATTTATTTATTTATATGGCTGTCTGCATCTGTGTTGCTACACAGATTTTTCTCTAGATGCGGAGAGTAGAGGTTACTCATTGCAGTGGCTTCTCTTGTTGCAGAGCATGGACTGTAGGGCCCATGGGTTTCAATATTTGTGACCCCAATAGCAATTGTTGCTGTCTCCCAACCAAACACAGGCTCAATAGTTGTGCCACATGTCTTTATTGCTCTGTGACATGTGGGATCTTCTTGGATAAGGGTTTGAATCTGTGTCTCCTGCACTGGCAAGTGGAGTCTTTCCTTTTTTCTTATTTTGTTCATCTATACTTAAATTTATTTCAAAAACTATTTATACAGTAATGAATTTTTGCTTTGCTTGCTATGTGTTTTCCAAATGTCCCCTCCAGGGGGTCATTTAATTTCATTTTTTCATTTCTGGTATCTTTTTGGGAATTTAACATTTTTAAAACATATGATTAATACTCAGTATCATGTCATTAAACAACTACAATCAAATACAAAAGCTAACAATATGCTGGTACTATTTAGGGATAGATAATGAATTTTTGCTTCTTTTTAAGAACATGTAGTTAAGAGAGTAAATTATATGTCCTACAGTTTTACATATGTGTGTATTATATCTTTGGAGAGCAAAAATTAGTGGGTAGAAACAGTTTGTTTTAGCATCTATTGGTATACTCTTGCTTATAGTTTCTTGAATGATACCTTATATGAAAAGAGTTTCTCCAAATATTAATAAATATTCCAAGAAAAAGAAAAATCAGTAGTGAAATATTTGCTAAAAAACTGCATAAAATATTCATCTTCTGGACGTTTATAGTTGGGCATTGAATATTTGAAGAAGGCCAATCATGAGGAAATGTGTTTAATTTCAGTGTTTCTCAAGTCATTCACCCACATATCATTTCCCAGTAGAACACTTTTAACAATTCTCTGAGTGGAGATTCTAGCAGACGTTAATAGTGCAGTCTTTTCTGACAAAGGTGTTAAAGTTTGAAATTTTAAAAAGAGGAGATGATAGCATTCCAGATATGAGCTATAATTTTAATAGCTTATCCTATGACTTAAAAAGCAGTAATATATGCCTTTAAATGGGGATTAAGACAGTAATTCAACAGTCCAAATATCTTACACTGAGATGCTTTTACTCTTTCTTAAATCGTATAAGCTGGAAGTATATGAGAATATGAAGTGTGGTACTTTTGCATCTTGGATGTAGAGAAGTCAGGGTAAAATAAATTTTAGAAAAACATATTTACCTTATTCTTAAAAAAGGAAGAATATTCTATTATTGTGCTTCTATAGCACTCAGAAGTCTTTAACAATATAAAACTGTCTATAGTTCACTGAAACATAATAAAATGCTAAGAAGCATTACTTTATTCTTTTTTTCTCTGAATTTCTTCCACTAGCTCATTTTCTAGTGGGAAAAAGAAACAGAAAAGCTTTTATATCAGAAAAAATTTATGAACCATTTCAATTAAGTCTCCTATTGGCACAAAACACAATAAAAAGCCTGGCTAAGAATTGTATTCTTTGCCTTATTAATTCAAATTTTGCCACTTCTTGTTATAAATGCCATTATTTCAAGACCTACTAAGATCATTTTAGTTCCCTAAGTCATCCTTAATAATACTCCAAAACATGTTAAGCAAACATGATATAATCAAATGAGACCTGAATCTTTCTAGGAGACAAATATATACCAGTTTGTATTTCACTTCAGTCCAGTCACTCAGTCAAGTCCGACTCTTTGTGACCCCTTGGAATGCAACATGCCAGGCTTCCCTGTCCATCACCAACTCTGGGCGTTTGCTCAAACTCATGCCCACCGAGTCGATGATGCTATTTAATCATCTCATTCTCTGAGTCTATCAGTTTGTATTTATGAGTATTCAGTAGATGTTGTTGTTCATTTACTAAGTCATGTTTGACTCTTCAGGACGCCATGGACTGACACATGCCAGCTCAACTGTCCTTCACTATCTCCCAGAGTTTGTCAGATTCATGTCCGTTGAGTCATTGATACTATCTAATCTCATCCTCTGCAGTCTCTTTTTCTTTTGCTTTCAACCTTTCCCAACATCAGGGTCTTTTTCAGTGAGTCAACTCTTCACAGGCCAAATTATTGGAGCTTCAGTATCTGTCCTTCCAATGAATATTCAAGGTTGATTTTGTTTAGGATTGACTTGTTTGAACTTCTTCAGTCCAAAGGACTTTCAAGAGTCTTTTCCAGTATGACAATTTGAAAGCATCAATTCTTTGGCTCTCAGCCTTCTTTATGGTCTAACTCTTACATCCGTACCTGACTACTGGAAAAACCATAGCTTTGACTACATGGATCTTCGTCGGCAAAGTGATGTCTGTCTAATTTTAAATATGCTGTCTAGGTTAGTCATAGCTTTTCTTCCAAGGAGCAAGTGTCTTTTAATTGAATGACTTCAGTTACTGTCAACAGTGATTTTAGAGCCCAAGAAAATAAAATGTGTCACTGTGTCCACATTTTCCCCTTCTGTTTGCCATGAAGTCATGAGACTGTATGCATGATCTTGTTGTTTTGTTTTGTTTTTTAATGTTGAGTTTAAAACCAGATCTTTCACTAATCTGCAATACATTTTCAGAGATTTTAATATTAAGGAATGATCTTGATTTTTTCTTTAGAGTCTTAGGACATAGCCCTTTAGGACACTAGTTACATGTGTATATCATAGATCTTATTATGAGAACTTAAAAAATACATAAGTTATAATTTCTTGACTTCTGGAGATTTAAAATTCTCTCCTGAAGTTAAGAAAATTTGCCTATGTAATTTATTTCAAATTAAAAATTGTATAGATTAACATAATGCATGAAGGTGTTTAGAAAACAGGTTTTAAACATGGCAAAACTCATGTATTTCACACTTTCTATGTTTTTTAATGTTCCTTAATTCTACAGTTTGATTTCAGTGGTCACTTCACTGGCAGATGCAATTGTCAGTATTAGTGAACTGAACACTTAAAAGCTGTGTATATAAAAAGTGAAAATGATTTCGCTCAGTCTTGTTCAACTGTTTGCAACCCCTTGGACTGTAGCCCACCAGGCTTCTCCATCCATGGGATTTTCCAGGCAAGAATACTGGAGTGGACTGCCATTTCCTTCTCCAGAAGATCTTCCCGACCCAGGGATTGAACCTGGGTCTCCCACGTTGTAGGCAGATGCTTTACCGTCTGAGCCACCAGGGAAGTATCTTGTTGTATGTAAAGTAAATCTCAATTTTAAAGAGTATTTAGTTACCATTGATTCTTTCTTCTACTCCTGATATCCAACCTTTCATCCATCTACTGCCACACTGATGTAGTAATATAAGGATTACATTAATATAGCATTGTTTGTTTGTCAGCGGAGATTAAATATCCTAAATTACAGTGAAACAAAAAGATGAAGAAAGAGGAAAAGAAGGAGGATGAGGCTTTCTCTGTGATGCAAAGAGATAACTATAATGGCAGTGGGTTCTATTTGATCCTTATCCAATAAATGTATTTAGAGTATATTGCTTAATGATAATGTACTATTCAGCAGAAATTTAGCAGATGGTATGCTCTCTAAATATTTGTTGATGGAACAAAGAGGGGAGATAGGAAAGAAGGGAGGGAGGGAGAGAGGGAGAGTAGAAGTAAAGAAAGAAAGAAGGAGAAAATTTTAACCTAAGACTACAAAAGCATTTGGAAACATTTCAGTTTACATCTCTGTAAAAAAATAAAAGAAAGAAAGAAAGAAAAACTCCTCTGTAAGTTTATGCTGAACATAATTTCAGGAAGATGTTCCAAGTATATATTCTTTAGTATTTAATATAAACTTTTAAAATATTTATTAATTCCTTGATATAGTACAGGACCCATTCCCTATTCAGGAATTAATAAGATGAACTAGTAATATAGGTCCATAGAGAGCAGTCCCTTCAACCTGTAGATAATTTTTGGCTTGTCTCATTTACCTTCTTATTACAAAATTAGGTCCCTTAGTTGTCAGCTAGGGATGGCATAAGGCTTTATGTAATATAAACCTGCCAGTATTAGGTAGGATTTAAATATGTAAGTAGATCATTGTTTTTGTTGCTCGTGAGTTATAGTCCATGGGGTTGCAAAGAGTCGGACACAGCTGAGCACACACACATGAACACACACACACACACACACACTGAGAGATTGTTGTTTTAGATCATTCAATATGTACCATTTAGCATTATAATATTCAGTTCAGTTCAGTTCAGTTGCTCAGTTGTGTCCAACTCTTTGCAACCCCATGAATTGCAGCACGCCAGGCCTCCCTGTCCATCACCAACTCCTGGAATTCACTCAGACTCAAGTCCATCAAGTCGGTGATGCCATCCAGCCATCTCATCCTCTGTCGTCCCCTTCTCCTCCTGCCCCCAATCCCTCCCAGCATCAGAGTCTTTTCCAATGAGTCAACTCTTCGCGTGAGGTGGCCAAAGTACTGGAGTTTCAGCTTTAGCATCATTCCTTCCAAAGAAATCCCAGGGCTGATCTCCTTCAGAATGGACTGGTTGGATCTCCTTGTAGTCCACGGGACTCTAAAGAGTCTTCTTCAATACCACAGTTCAAAAGCATCAATTCTTCGATGCTCAGCCTTCTACACAGTTTAATTTTAAAGTTTCTAAGATTAGTAGTAGATTTACTGTTAACGAAGTAGGTTTAAAAAACAGAGAAATAGACTTTAAATATAAGCATTTTACCTAAGCAACATGGTCCTAACATAATTGCTTCCCATAAGCAAATATGTACTGAAATATGAAACATGATCTTTATCAAGTTATTCTACATTTATTTTTTCATGTGTATTCCTATGTTAACACCTCTCCACGTTAAAATATTACAGATTTAAGAAGAGGGTCCAATTTTAATTATAGATATGGGCCCATGTTAATTTTGAAAAAGGTAATCAGTAATCATGTTTGAAACCATATTCATTACTTAGAGTAGAATGAAATGTAAAGAAAATAAATAAAATTCATTTAAAATATCCTTTCTGAAATCTTGCTGCCTTTCACTAATAGAAGCAGTGTAATAGCAAGAAAATACATGTATTTTTGATTAACGAACTGAAAAAGAAAGTAGCTTTTCTTCCTCTTTTTCCGTAATCACTATCTTCCCTTTCATCAGTTACAATCATTAGGATTTAACAGGGATTTATTGATCTTAGTTATAATCTCCTTCTGCTTTATTCAAATGCTTTCTGAGGTTTGCTTTGTAGCTTAATGTTACTCTTTTACACAGTAGGCTCATTATAAAATGATTTATAGGGCACATTTGTCCTCATAGTCTACTTGAAGCATAGGACAACATATGGATCATCAGGAAATAACTGTTCTATTTGAAGATAAACATGTCTCATCTGTACAGAGGCAAGAACAGATGCTTTACACAGGAAATATCCCTGTATCCAGGACTGGCTTTATTTGTTAACCCACGAATATTTGCCACTTCATAAGGTATGTCCAATGTGGCTATGTATATTTTAAAGTTTGAAAATCAGTTTCATTGTATTCTAGTCCACAAGCACTTTGAGATTTACTTTGATAGTACATTAGTCGAATGTTGTAGAAAAGAGTATTGAGAAGAGAGTTGCAGAGGTTGTGTGTGTGTTTGTTTTCCAGCATTCTAATCCTTTGAAATTTAACCTCCAGCCACCATTTGCCCTTGTGTGATGGGCATTTTGAATTTTTGGTGCCGGAAAAATGGGTTTTCTAAAAGTTTTTGAAAGAATATAGGAAATTGTATTCAACATTTTATATCTGATACTAGTTGCCAAGATCAAACATTTCCATTCATTTATAAGTTTATACTTGCACTGTGCATGCTTTAACTTGCCTATTATTTGAAAATACAAAGAAAAGACAGTGACCTGAAACGATTCCATTTTTACCAGGTAACACCAAGAATAGGCAGGCCACGACAATGGAAAGGATGTTTGTACAGGTGTGAAGTACAGAAGTTATTCAGAATTGAAAGGAAATAAAAAAAAGGAGAGAGTAAGAAAATTGCCTCTTGAATGTACATTGGCAAATCAACCAAAGAATGCAACCAACAGTTTCCTTTTTTTTTACATGCAAAAATCATTTTTTCTGTTCTTCTGGAATTATATATATGGCAGCAGTGCTTTTGTTGTAGTGGTGATGTATTTCTTTCCCCTTGGCTACTATTTATTTCAGATGGCATTAATAGATATTTTTCAGTGGTTAGAACAGTCATAAAAATTCTTTGGGTCCTGTGCATAGTGTCTTAGTTTGATTCACTAAGGCGTAGCAGTAAGACACTCTATTTTTCACATTTTATTACTAATTCTAACATTAACAAAGAAAGCACTGAAGAGAAAATAAGTGAAACAGTACAATTTCATAGCATGCTTAGAAAATAAAAATCAAAAATCATAGTAAGTACTATGTTTCACTGGGCAAAAGATGAGTATACCAATGGTTGGATACACACTGAACTGCTGGGATGTTCCTGGACCTTACATGGGATGTCCACACGTACATTTTATTGCTCATTCCTACTAGTGGTGTATTTTCATAGAATTCTTAGCAATTCAAAACACATTCATATATTATTATCTTATTTCTAGAGATGAGGGAAAGGTTAGATTCATACTAAAATGTGCAGTTTTTTACAATCAAATTCAGAGCTTAATAAACATTTTTTCTATCTCTAAATTCTTTTTTTGAGATTAGATGACAATATACTGAAATATACCTGTTAACTTGTATGATTTTGTTAAAACAGAGAACTAAAGAATGCATTTTAAAACTTAGGACATAGTTTTTATTTTTTCCATAGCAAATTGTTAATGCAGAAACTCCAGGAGCACAACACATACTTATTCACAAGAATGGAAAATTCAAATCTTGATCTAAGTAACCTAAGTCACTGTTTTATTGGTAATATTGAAATAATAATAATGATAAATGTTTTTAAGTTTTTTATCTCTTTTCCTCATTTGGCAACTAGGAAATTAGAAGAAAACAAAGCCAATGTAATACGTAATTAAAACTTAGAATCTAGAAAGAAGAGATTCAGGTTCTTCCTTAGTTTATTCACCCAACAAATATTCATTTACTATCTATAGTTTACCAAGTACTATTTTGAGCATGAGAACACTGAATAAATTTGGCAAAGCCCATAGACTCATAATGCTTATGACTTGGTAAGGAAGACACCAATAGACACACAAGTATATCAAAGATAGTGGCAAGTAGTGACAGACAGTGCTGGTTTCCATATAGTCTTTAAAGGAGGCATTTGTAGCAGAATCCTGAAAGAACTGAAAGTGCATTTCTCCAGAAGCATTGGGGTGACACTGGAAGCAGTCAGGTGCTTAGAGTGGACATGGAACAGACCCACTGGCTCTGCTGGAAGAGACTAAGTGAATGCTAGAGCAGGAAGAAAAGAGACTGGATAGGGCTGCAAATGTTAGATTGCATAAGGCCTTTATAAGGAGGAGTGCCATGGTGAATCACGTTTTATAAGGCAGACCATGGAATCTTGGAGTACTGTGATAATAGTGGATATGCAAAGAGAATCCTTTTTGGGACTCACTGAAAGCAGAACCGGCCACATTTGCTGATGAACTAAGCATAGCTATGGGATAAAGATAATTTTCTCTGGTAGTTTCTAGGGTTTAGGATTTGAGCAACCCTTAGGGTAAAAGGAAGTATAAGATTTGATTGGGGGAGGAGTAGGAAACCAAGAGTCCTAATTTTGTTTTTGTTGTTGTTGTTGCTTATCTGTTGATTTTTATTTTAAAGAAATATAATTGTAATAGACTAAGAAGGTAATTTGATGTGGAAGTCAGAGAGATATATTTAAAAGAAAAAGTATAACAGACAGAGTTAAGCAGGCAAAAGAGACTATTCAAGTCATTTACAGTTGGGATCAAGACTATTGCAATAGTGACGAGAGACTGCACTAAATTCCATTGAAATCAAAAGGTGAAGAATGTTTAAGCACTGGAATGAATAGTGGAAAAGTACTAAAAGTACTGAAGGTTGGTCAGTGTGATTAGGCCACTTGTGTTTGCTAGTTGGTGCTTATGGAAGTTAATCCCGTATCTTCCTGAAGAGACTGGAAGGTAGGGACCTTCTATTTTCTGATGATGACAATTTAAAGGGATGGTTACCATGTCTTTGGGAAAGACAGGCCTGAATTGTAAAACCAACCAGAAACTGGGGAAAGATTTGTATCTCAGTGATGCTGAGAAGAATTTACAAGTGTCTTAATGTAAATACTTAGCTAAAGAAAGAGAGATCCAGGGCTATGGTCAGGAAGAAACCTCTCTAAAACTTTAGTTTAGCACTCTTGTTCATCCCAAGCTTATGACTATACCATATTATGACAATTTGGGGTTGNTGATGCTGAGAAGAATTTACAAGTGTCTTAATGTAAATACTTAGCTAAAGAAAGAGAGATCCAGGGCTATGGTCAGGAAGAAACCTCTCTAAAACTTTAGTTTAGCACTCTTGTTCATCCCAAGCTTATGACTATACCATATTATGACAATTTGGGGTTGTTTTGTTTTGTTTTGGCCCACCCAGTTAAAAGAAAAAGGAAAAATCTACAAAGTTCAAAGAAAGAAAATTTTTCATCAGTTGAATTTTGAATTCTATGTCTCTTTCAAATCTTTTCTTAATCTCATATCTTTAGGCAACTATATGAATCTCTTTTGCTCATTGTAGCATCCCCAGCACTTGGAAAACAGGGGACTAGTATTTAGTGGATGCTTGAAAGTACTTGTAGACTGAAGAGCATACATAGAAGTTGAGCTTAAGGTGAATGCATAATCATATTTTGTTACCTTTATTATTGTCTGTCATTATCTTTGTTTCTTCCTTCTATATGGAATTTTATCCCAACCCTAGCTCTGATGTTCTGCATTTCCATTTTAAGAGTGATATAGTATATTCTCTTAGATCCCCAAAATGTTTCACTATGAATCACCAACTAAAGAGTATACACTAGGCAGCTGTCAAATAAACACAAAGTCCTTATTAGTAAGTCATTTACAAGTAATAATGGAAAACTCCTAAATCCATTTAAAATTTCATAGTTCCACCATGTAATTTGTGAGTGAAACACCCAATCATATAATCATAACAACTGTTGATATTAAATAACACCTTGCATCCCAT